>QWTY01040278.1:0-12057 GCA_008033365.1 Pseudorectes ferrugineus
ACTGTGTGTTTCATACAAGTACATGATTCTCTCATATATATAAAATATTGTTAAATTTGTGGGTTTTAGCACACATGGCTACCTTTCCTTGTCAGAAAGATTTCTGTTTCTATTCAGGTTTTATGGGTAATTTCTACTTGTCCATTAAAAGCAAATATCTTCTCCTTCAGTTCGTTGCTACCTAGAGATAGGTCAAAAAATTGCTGTGTGTCCAGTGTGATTGCCTCACAGTCTAACTCACTGTATCTTGCTAAACAGAGAATTAGGAGCTATAATGGCACTTTCTGTAATTAAACATTAGTAATAGGAGACAAACAAAAGACCATTAAGGCTTGGAAAGAAACAGTGGTTACATGTTACTACATGTTGCAGTTTGTATCAGAATTAATGGTTTGTGACACATAAATACAATTTGAGCAACTCAGGATGAAACTGGATCTCTTTCCATGTTATTTTTTCTGACTGCTTACAAGGCAGGCATGTTAAAGCAGCCCAGATCAGGAAACAGTTTCTGACCATCCCTCTTAATCATAATCAACAGATGATGTCCTGGTAATTATTAAATCTCATTTCCAAACCATCAATCTTTGATCCTCTGGCGTTTGGGATGAGCTGTGGAGAAGAGAGCAGAGGAGTGGGGAGCACACATTTCCCTGCTGTCACCACAGAGCTGTGTGGCAGCTTAATGTTTGTGTCAGGCATGACACAAGTGCTGTGTCTCTGCATGACAGTTTGGATGGGCTCAGACATCCTTAAGTCCGTATGGTCAGGTTTGTTGAGAAAGGGAGCCCCAACTGTCCTGCAAGAACACTGGAAAGCAGCTCTTGCAGCAGCCTAGAGACTATCCATGTTTAATATATTACAAATGCAGTTACACAGGGAAAAAAGCAGGGATTTTGGAGCCCATTCGTCCAGAACTCTTTATGAATAGCAGGTGAGCTTGGACCTGGATCAAACTGGCTTTGAGCAGCCTTGTGGATGGGCTTAATTGCACAGTAGGGTCCCACTTGTTTGCCCAAATTGTACTGAAGTCCCCATGCCTAGTGTTTCCCATTAGCTCAAGGCAACTAACAGCTCTGAGCCAGCTAATAAGAAACACAAGTTGCAGGCACTTGGGTGGAAATTGGCCAGATGAATCCAAGCCTTGAAACAAGCCTGCCTTCTTCTGGGTGATTTCTAGACCTATTGTTTCAGACCTATTTTCAGATCTATTTGTTAAAAACCTATTTTGACTGATTTTCACATTTTACGAGCCCCCCATCTCTATGCTGCGGCTGTCAGCCATTAGGCACAGGGCTGGGCACCCTAATCCCAGGCCAAGCATCAAAGGAAGGGGCTCAGGCAGGGGCTGTGTTTCAGGGGAATGAAGTAAGCCAGATCAACCCTCAGGAAAACAAAAATATTTTTCCTGTAATGAGCCCTGCTGCAGAGCAGTGGCTGTCACCTGGGGAGCTGGATAAGCACACACCTCCCAGATCATCCTGAGGTTTGTAGCTTTTGCCTTATTTTCACTTTTCCCAGCTGGTTAATCAGATATGCTCAGAGTCAGCATAGCTGGAGCCTGGCAACACACTCAGTAGCTGTTGCCAGCTGATGGCCTTCCCTTTTCTCCCCAACAAGCGATGCCTGAACCTTGGATAAACAGCAGCAATGCACTGTTGCTGCAAGCGAGGAGGTTTGCGCAGGAGCCAGTAACTCACCCACCCACCCTGCACCCAGGAAGAGGTTTAGGAGATGAAGACAGTACTCCTGCAGTGACATTAACCTCCTGGCCATTTCCCAGACATGAGAAGAGTGAGACCATGTAGCCATGACAGCACCAGAGCAAGAGACTTGCAGCAAATTCCTCCTCCCCTCCCACCTTCCTATACCACATCCATACATTCGAGTTTAGCAGAGGAGTAGTGAACAGTCTGACCATCAGATGTGTGCTTTCAAGGGCCATAAGAATATTCTACCATTACAAATGTTACTAAGGCACTGTCTTGATTCTCACTATCTGTGAGATATAGCTCCCATTCTCCTTGGAAACAGCTAACCTGAAATATGAAAAGCCAATGTCGAACCATATTTAAATCAACTAATCCAGTTTGTTTCCAGCCTAATATTCATATCCCCTGTTAATTGCTTTTTATTACCTGGGTCTCTGGCTTCTCCATCAAAGACAGTATTTAGCTTTGTCATTGTCTGTGAAGAAACACAAAATGTGAAATGAAACCCGTGAATTAGTTAAGTCAGAAGGAGGAGCAGTGACTTGGAAATGGTGACCTATGTGGATGGAGGTGGATTTGTATGACCTGTATATTGCATTCCTTTAGGCTGGGTTTAATCTAAACTGGCAACAAGAGCCATTTGTGGTGTAGGGTTTCGCCACTAGATGTTCAAAGGAGAATTAATTAAGTCTGACGTGCTAAATGCCTCCACATGTGTAACCACAAGAGGGTCTCCTCCACCCACAGTAGGCTTGGGAATCCCCTCTGAAAAACTTGGGGAGAGGGAGTTCACTAATCAAAGTGCCTTGCATAGATTCACAGAATATCCTGAGCTGGAAGGGACCCACAAGGATCATCAAAGTCCAGCTCCTGGACCTGCAAAGGACCACTCCAGGAATCTCACCACGTGCCTGAGCGCATTACAGCCTTTATGCAATTATGTCTATGAAAAGGAAGGAACCCCAACATCCAGGAGCAAAGAAACATCTCCAACAGGGGAAACATCTACGATGTTTTGCTGCAAACAACTTACCAAGGCCAAACTCTTTACAGCTTGGGTATGCTGGCATACCTTACTGGTTGCACTCAGAGTTGGCTGCACAGGTCAGTGGTGTCTCAGCAGTGCACCACTGCCATCAGTGAAGCTGGGGCACTTGTCATCCCACCTCTGCAGCGAGTCTCCCTGTCATAGTTGTGGGCACAGCCTGTCTGACCTCCCAAGTACAGCATTTTGGCACTCGGAAGTGAAGGGGTCCCAGTGCAGGTGAGCACCCCTCATACCACATGTTGCTTCCAAACACAGAGGGCAGTTGGGACAATGAAATGTTTTGCACTTGAGGGCAACCCTTTTTTCCTTGCCTATCATTTTTGTATTCTCATTGGAAAACAGACACCTTTCATAGAAAGGGTCCTATGATCATATTGCATGATGGGGCTAGCAAAACTGGGGTTTGTTTTGAGGCCAGCAGCACTTACCACAAGCACTTCTTTCTTAGGCTTCTTCTTTTCTACAGAAAGGAAAATGCACATTGTTAATAACCAGAATTTTCTGATGGTGACTCTAGATACTGAAGCCAAGATTTCCTCAAAGAAATAGACATTCTTGCTATTCAAATGCTGAGACATCTTAAATAATGAGCCTTACTTCTTTTCAAATGCTGAGTGAGAATCCACAGTTGCCAGTGACTAATCAAAAGTCTAGCCTTGAAAAGTCAGTAATGAATGAATAACAATGGTTTATTAAACAAATTTCCCTTTCTAAATAATACAAACAAATACAGAAATTCACCTTTGGGAATATCTGAACTAGAAATGTAGATTATTGTTTTCCATGAATGTTTGTAGTTGCAAAGCTTGTGTCAAATATCAGCTTGGAGACAAAACATGGAAGAGCTGCATTTTCAGTCACGTAAAATTCAGATTGAAGAACAGTTTGGTTGTGTGCGAATTTGCCACACTATTAACTCATCCCACATGCAAACAAACACAGCAGCAGTGCCATGGGCATCTCGACAGCACAGATTTGTGAATGATACCCAACTACTTGCTATGATTTCTTCTTGCTCACTCTTTGCCAATTTGTTTAATGAAGCCTTTCTTTGGAGAACTGTGCTTGGCCACAAATGTGTTTTGCAGCCAGGTGTGCAAAACTCTGAGGTGCTGCCTGTGGATCTCAACCTGAGCATTGATGGGAAACCTGTTCTGTCTGGTCTTCGCTGCCCAGCATTTGGGAACCAATTTTTCAGAAAGCAGAAAGCAAAAAGCAATCATTTTTTGGAAACCAGCCAACACTGAAATGTCTCAAATTGGGCAACCAAGAGAACAGCTAATTTTGTGGAGTTTGTTAGTCCCGTGTTTTTTCCAGTTGAGAGATACTGACTGAGGAAAGGGGAATTACAAAAGTAGGGTCCTACTGAGCCCATATGAGCAATGCCTTCTAGCAGAAATGTAATGGGACTAAAAAGAACAATACTGCTTAAAAAACCATGCTTTTCCATGTGCAATTTATCTCCCTGCTAAGTTATACAAACCCCTTTAAAAAGACCAATACTTCAAAATAAATCTTTATGTACATGAAGTAATAGTGTCAAGGGAGCAAATGAAGGGATCAGAGGACAGGGAATTAGAGTGGAGAGGACTCTTGAAGGTGCTATAGATGGATGGGATTATTTTTTAACAGATAGCATATAAATTGTTTGTGAAAAATACCGTAATTCTTTAGCATCCATGCCAGAATACCAGACTACTCTGAATTTGGGTTTTGCCTCATAGTTGATAGATTTGAAGACTAAAAGGGCCATGAAATCTCTTTGTCAGGTCTCGCATAATTGGCCAGGATTATCTAGTCTCAGTACCCTTCTATTGTGTCAAATTTATATCTAGAAGTTAATTTACATCTTTTACACTGAATCATAAACAAGGTCTTGTTTTGAAGCATTAAAATACAGAAAACAGGTACATACCTGGAGCGCTTATCCTGTAATGAAAAGAAGATTAAGAGTGTAGTTAACAAATGTCATAGTTTTGCCTACACAAAAAACCCATGATTTTTGTTCTCTTTCACTTGGCAAGAAGGATGTGTTTCCTTGAATTCTGAGATTTGCTTGATTTGTTTGGTTTCTGGTTTTGCTTTCACAGAAAACCTGTATCATTTAATGCTGCTCTCAATCAAGAAAACAGCCCTGAACATTGCTCTAACACTTCTTCAAGAAGGAATGCTATTAAAATAATAAAATCTTATTGATGATAGCATAATGGATTTATATAAGCTGGAAAAATATATTTTCAGATATTGTCATTTTGTTCCATCCTTGGAGGAAGGTCAGTTTTTTGGATCTGATGTGCTCAGAGAATACCCTTTAAAATATTTGAAAGGTTGTAAATGTTTTTGAAAACATAGAAATTGCTTTTTAATGGGAGAGCCTGGCTCCCAATAAATCATTTGCTCAATTAATAAATAATAGAAGTATCTTAGATTCATTTGTCATTTTTATCACAAGGTGCTAAATGCCTTGCACACACGATTTGAACTATAGTCACAGTCATATAGTACTTCTTTACATTTAATCTAACTTCTAAATTGATGTCCAAATCCTGAGAATACTTATAGAAATCCTTTTTTGTTTAATCCCAGCCGCTTAAAGGACTGCTTATCATTGTTTTGTGAAGTACAAAGTCGATTTAGAGGCAGCCTGGCTCCAGCCCACTGAGAAGGCAGCCAGCAGGGATCTCTGCACTTCCCACAGTGACTCAGAGCTGGTCCCAGGTGCTTCCATGCCTTTTGCCAAGCACGAGCACTTAGAGGTACTGTGAAGCTTTATGGGCCAGAGCCTTGTAACTGGCTTGGGTAAAACTCCAGGAAATCAGCAGAAGTTTTGCCAGAACAACGAATTTGGCACGAGCACCAATATTTGCAAAGAACACTGGGATCTGTAGCTGAGAGGGAGGAAAATGCATCCAGTAACTACCTAGATGGGAGCTCCCTTGGAGGGAGGGTCAAACACAAACCAAAATATTTGTGGTCAGCAGAGTCTGGCACAGGCTCTGACTGAGCCTCACGAGCATAGCTGCCTTTAGAGGTCATAACTGCTAATTCTACTTCCACCTTCTGCTAACGCTAGTGTTGCTAAACCCATGAAAAAAAATGCCATGGACACATTTCCCTGATTTCATATCACTAACACCAAATATCACTGTAGCTGGTATTAGCATTTACTACAGCACAGGGCATACCACTATAAAAGATTTAAATCTTCGATATCATCACGGCTGAGAGGCCTGAGCCATTTCTGTCACTGCCAGGTGCTGCTGGGGCTTCCCCAGTGTGACATGTAGGACTCACAGAGGTGTTCCGTGTGCTCTCCCTGCCGGAGGGCAGCGGGTGCGGAGCCGCGTCAGCAGCAGGAGCCCCAGGTAGCCCAGCAGCCCGAGGAGCAGCAGGCTGCCGAGGGTGATGACGAATGGCACGTACCACGCCGACGGGGAGTAGAGGTTTTCCCTTTTTGTCACAACGGTGAAGCCAGGCTTTTAAAACAAGACAGAAGAGTTCCTCAAGGCTGCATCCTGACACCAACAGCACCTGAACTTCATCTGGCTGAACTTCTGCACTGAGGCACCCGGCCCGAGCTTGCCCAGGGCTCTGCAGGTGATGGGCAGAGGGAGGTGGAGGGAGACAGGGATTCATCCCGTGTGCCTGCCTGCTGACTGCCAAGGCAGATCAGATGGCTGGGATGGACCACTAAGCTCCTGGGGCAGCCAAAGGCAGGTGAAATGGAGCCCACCCACAAGGCAAAGGGGAGGTTCCAGATCATGTTTCAATATCTTATATTAAAACAAGCATGTCGTGGAGAAGTTTAAAAGCCTGAGAGGCAGCCTGTAAGCACATTGTTGGAGAGTGGGCAAGTTCAGGGAATACTGCCATCACTGAGATGTTTTCTTGTTACCTAAGGCAAAACTGGAAGTAGGTCATCTTCACTGCAGTGATCATCCAGCCTGCTCTGTAAGAGGAGTTGAACCCTAAGGAACTGGGTTATTGTATAAAAAGAAATGAAACTCCTTCTTTTTTAACCAGTGACTTGTTCCAGAAGGGAAAACCACACTTCCTGAGCAGTTGCAATCTCCCACATCTTCCTGAGTGTCAGGAGACACATCTCTGAGCTGGCACATCACTTGGTGCTAGCAACTCATTCATTAAGGTCCCATCATGAAACTATCCTCACACATTTCAGACATTACTCATTTGCTCTACCTGATTCATTACCTAGTGTGGTACTATTAGTTTTGATCCTCTACTGAAGTTTTTTATTTAATTTTCTGTAAGACATTTGTAATCACATTGAGCATGAAACTGAGCAGGGTATCTATTTCTTTCCAGTTTAAGGATAATTTTGAAATAACCTATTTAGTCTTGTCAAAAAAAGATACACCCAATCCTTAGAGAAACTCTCAAATAATATCACCATCACCACTTTATCCTCACTTGGACGGAAGTCACAAGGGACTTTTTGTGACGGGGCTTCTTTTCTGCACTACCAGCTTCCCAGTATCTGGCTCATCGAGTCGCTACACTGAACACATGTAAAGAGTAGTGATGGGAGAACTTGCTGTAATGGAAGTGTTCTTCTGGAAAATAGCCTGAAAGTGGAAGGCTGATATCTCTGGGGAGACAGATTTAATGCTGCGGTATGCGGTTGAGACTGTTTGTATTTGTGGTAAAGCACGGGAAAGAAATACTGTATAAGTTTATTCAGCTTAACTTTTCATTTCCACGTCAAGTAGAGAGAGTAGAAGGCAGTGAAAAAATCATTTATTCCTTCCCAAAAGAGCATTAGATAATAACAGGGTTATTAATCAGTCTGAAAATTTGGATCTAAGTATTTTCATAGCAAAGCAACCAGACTTGCATGTGCTGTTTGCAGGATCCTTTGGTTCTGGCTCAGTTACCAGTAGCCTCTAGAAGATCCAGACCGTTTTACAGCAAAGGGCTCTTTTACCACGTTACTTGGAAACTCATGTTTTCATTCCTGCATGCAAGACAGAAAAGGGTAATGCCATCTGCAGGCAAGCAGGGAATGGATGGACTCTGGGTGATGGAAGATGGTGCATGCAGCAAGGCATGAAGGGGTGATTGCTACAAGGATAGGGACAGAGTGGTCTGTACCCTGAGGCTGTGTCACATCTACAGGCAAGACAAAAGCAAGCTCTCCTCACATCCTGCACCAGCCTGATGGAAATCAGCTTCAAAATTAAACTGGTAAGCCAGACCTCAACTGGGATGGCTGTGCAGAGGAGTGAACTATATTGCTGGGATACAGGCCCACAGCTCCACAGGCTATGCAAGGTTAGATCCCACTCGGGCTGCCAAAAGCTGTGCAGGCTTCCTCAGCTCAGCTATGGACAACCATATGGGCAGGGAGCTCAGGAAACACCCATCCCACACCTCTGGATTTGCTGTCTGAAACCTGCTGAAAACTCAGCAACACTCTGAGGCTGTGCACAATTGCTTCAGTTCTTGACATGCTGCTCCAAGTTTTACATGACAGTGACCTCAGGGATGGGAAAAGGACCCTTTCAAGTGATGAGAATTTCTTCTTGTTGTTGTCTGTTTCAACTTTGGTAGCCACAGATTAATGTGCTCCAATGATAAAGAAGCACACAGAACTGCAAGGCAGCTGGGGGAGTGAATAGCTATGAATAAAAAAAGAGGTAGTGCAAAATGCATGAGGTGATTTTAAGGTTCCAGGCAAAGGTTAATCCCTGCTCTTTCCTTATTAATAAAGCTGCCAAAATCTTTAACGTTCCAGTTGCATGGTAATGGCAGCGTGCCCGGTCCTTTGGCTTCCTGCCCTTTTTGTTTTAGAAACTGAAATACAAAACACATGTTATGACTCTGTACCTGGGACTAATCCTTCCTGACACTAAGCACATCAACCACCTCTGGCTTCATCGTAAGAGCACAGGGCTCAGAACCTCCCAGGACTAGATGCACTCTAGGTTTTTGCTTTCCTTTTGCATACATCTATCCTCTTTTCTTCACTCCTGTGGAGATTAGTCCATAAAAGAAATGCAGAACTGGACATAAGTTTTAGTGAACTTACTGTAGTGGTAGTGGCAGTAGTCGGGCTTGGGATAACTCTGATGCTTAAAGTCACTGTTCCAGTTTTAATTAAGTGTGTAGTTTTGTCCCTGGCAGATACTAAATTGTCATCTGTTATGTGGACGCGCAGACTGTAAATCCAGTTTGTATCAAGTCCACTCTCATAGTCAAACCTTGATGCGAGAATCAGACGAGATATGTTGGAGCCAGCACTTGGTGAAAAGATGAAATGACTGTTCTCATTGCCTGCAAAAGGTAACACCAATATGCAAAAAAATTTACTTTAATTCCACATTAAAGTAAACGTGTGTAACAAGTGGTGAGGTGTGGTGAAATGTCAACGACAAGAAGCGCTCCTTGAGCTGCCTTGTACCATATAAAATAATTTAAAACAATACATTCATAAAAGCATTACAATATGGAATAAGACCTTCTATGCGGACATGGCAGAGAGGAGGCTTTGGAAACACTTCAGAGCCATAGGGCCACAGGAGGTCACCTGAATGACCTGAACTTACAGCCTGGGGAGCACCCAACAACACCCAGCTGGGGTGAGCACCCTCCACTGTGGCAGGGCTCATTCCGCTACTGGGGTGTCCCTGGAGTGTCGCTCCAGCCTCTCTCCATGGCTTCTCCATCTGCCCAGAGGCAGTGGCCTTTGAAGAGGTCCCCCAGAAGAGAGTTCATGACTCAGTGACATTCATTGCCTCCAGTGCTTTTTCAGCAGCATGGGGCAGGGAGGACAGTTCAGAAATGCTGGCTCCCCAGCCCTTGCTTTCTGTCCGTTGTAGCTGGAGAGCTGCTCATGGCCTGGGCTGCAGGCAGACATGACCTTGAAGGTCATGCCTATTTTACAGTACCTATTTTATAACCATGAGCTGCTCTGTGGCTCAGAGGGCAATGCATGACACAGGTCAGGTCTGTAGCACCAGGACACCAGCATGGTTAAACACTGATTTACCAACACAGCCATTGTATGGATTCATGTGTCAATACCATGTCTGCAGAGCTCCTTCTGTGGCATCAAGGGGCTGCAGTAGGACAGAGATTCTCTCTTTTGACGCTCACAGCTTTTTACTGGCACCTGGACATTCTGTTCCCTTCTTCGCAGCAGTCACCTCAGCAACAAAAGAAGGAATTGCCCCAAGAGAGTGCATTCCCATTTTTGTGAAGCTGTGTCATCCCATACCACTGCAGTTCTCCAAGTGGATGCAGCTAATCATGAAGTTCAAACAAGGATTCTTAAAATGAGGGTTTATTGCATAGAGCATGGATCTACAACATGCAGGTTCGAGCAGTTGTTTTGAACAGTGCAGCAGCATCTAGAGGTGAAATATGCAGAGTAACAGAACTTTCCATCGTTCCTCAGGATTTACTCAGCTGTAATTGGAAGGGAAATTTGACACTGCACAGCTCATTCTTCTGAACTTCTTGTCAACTGTGTAATTAATAGCCTATTAATTAATGTAGCAGGCAATCCAGCCTTGCAAGGGAGTGGTTCTAGCTGCTAGCACCAGTAGCACCAGTAGCCAGCTTGTGGAGAGAGCAGCAATGTAATGATGTGCAGAATTTGTGGATCACAGCTAGCTCACCATGAAAAGTAGCACACAAACTATGTTAGATTTTTGTTTATAAATGTAAGTGAAGCATCAGCATTCAGTATTTTTTTTCACTGTCCCCACACTGTGACACACTACCTTCGTTAATGAAGTAACGGAAAGACCTGGGATCAGAATCACGATCTTGACATTCAATCCTGAACCCATTAATATTGGTCCCAACAGCTAAGCTGACTGGGATTTGAAGTGAGAAGAAATTGGGTGAACAAACTGGTTCTTCATCATTTACTTCCAAAACATTCACAGTTACCTGGAAGAAAAGAGGAATAGCAAGCTGAAGCTGCTTCAATGTGCTGAGACAGAATTTTATTCATTTCAGAAACTGTTTGGCTTTGCCCATTTTGTTCTTTTGATCAACAACTGTTGAAGAGCACTGAAGTCTTCTTCCAACCTAGTTCCTGCCAGAAAATATCTGGGATCATTTGTCCTTCAATTCTTTTTGTGATCAGCACTCCTCTGGGATCAGGTTCCTTAACCTGAGCCATCTTCTAAAAGTGAGGGGTTTTCAAGCTGATATGTCTGACTGTTTGAATAACCTGAATTGTGTTATTGTTGAAATGAGAAATAATAATAGTACCACATAATCATTAAACTCCCTTCCAAAACTCTCAATTTGCTTCACAATCATTAGTTAGGCTTCTTAGCATATTTAATAACCATTCAGAGCATGATCCATGGAAGGAAGAGTGTTTATAAACTGTTCCCAGTGAGAGAGAAATGCTGATAATGGCCTCCTGCATGGCTGAGAGCACCTGGAGTGGCACCAAATGTGTTTGATGTCATCTGGGATTAGCTAGCTAAAAGAAAAAGTTACCCTTCTTAAAGTTCTTTCTTCTAATGTCTGTTAGTCAGGCAACAGACAAGCTTGACATTGTTAAAAGCTTCTGATGCTAAATTGTCATTAATCATCACCTTGAAGCATTATAGATGATAAAGAGATTAAATACCTCCTAGCTAGCAACTCTATGGGTGGTGCTTGGCTGGAATAAAAAGCAAGCCTAGTACCTGTGTCACTCCAAGAGATGTGCAAAAATCAAATGTAAAGCAGCCATGAGGGAGAAAATGTGAAAAGAAGTAAAAGTGAGTCTGTCTGTGAAGAACACTGGGATTCTTCGAAAGAAGTTACTATAAAATACCTCTGTGGATATACCATCTATACTTTTTCTTCTGAATGAAATAGGTCTGGGCAGCAAACCTAAGCACAACCCTGCTGTTTAAAGTTACCTTGGTACCTGGCACGGTCTTAGCTCCTGACAGATAGCACCATCAGGGAAAAAAGTAGATCATGGTCAGGGCAAGGCAAAACTCCAGCAGGCCAAGTGGACACAGCTCTACTGGGCTGGTCCTCTGACATTAACCCAAGAGGCTGCCCAAGCCCTCCTCCCATCCACAACCTCTCTGTATCACTCCATGAAAACACAACTCTGATGCACTGCAACACAATTCTCACATGGACACTTTGCAGGAAAAAAAATCACAGACAAAATCAAAAGTATGTTTGAGGGCCAAGGGACACTACACAGGTTCCAAAAAGGATTTGCCACTAAGCATGGCTATAATTAGGTTGTGCTACCTGGCCTCAAGACCTGTTGCCCTGAGTTTTACAGTTTTTCAATGTTTTCATTTCTGT
>QWTY01040287.1:6884-46698 GCA_008033365.1 Pseudorectes ferrugineus
TTTTTTTTTTAATATCTGGTGGTGTTTTTATCATTGGAATAATTCAGGTAACACACCACAGTAGCCCCAGCTGTAGGAAGCCACGTTGAAGCATGGTTGTGAGCTGTTGCAGTGGCAAATGCTTTATTTTGCCTTTGAAGGACATCAGGAGAGATGCCCTGAACTCTTCCACGGATTAGGCTTAGATCAATTTGAATTTGATCACCTCCCATGCTTAATCAACAATTGTAGTGCATGTTTTTCACCCTGTATTGGTGAGAAAGAAGTATGGTATGACTATCCAACCACAACCATGTTTGAACAGGGTTATTTTTGGTTTTATTTATGTATATATTTGTCATGATGATGGGGCTTTTTTTTTTTTTTTAAAATCTCTTGTCTTTAAAATGTTGGTATTTTGAGTGCATTTCCAGAGTTCATAATGTGATTTGCCCTTTAAAAGAGGTGATTTTGGTAACTGCACAACTTTTTCTGTATGGAAATCTATATGAAATATGGACAATCAGAAAAAAGTATGTATTTTCTGCAAAAAAGGGGGATAGTAAATACAAATGACTCCTTCCTCAGTTTACCTGAGTATTTGAGCTGTTGATAGCAGTGTTAGCACCATAAGAAGAAGGCATGTAGTTCCCACTTTGAGACTCTTCATACTACCCAATTTTAAGGAAGGACCTCAATATTGTGATTTCCACAAAATTGTTATACTTGGCTTCTGACATTATTCCAGGCCCACAGAAAAATCAGAATGTATTCTAATGCAGGAAAGACTTTAGAGTAGCATAAAAATAAATTTGCCGTACTGGAAAAATTTAACCACACACATTCTCGTTCATTAAAATAGGAGAAACAGAAGATAGAGAATCCAGGAGAACAAATTCTTAGAAGCTAAACGTGAAAGCAGCAAAAAGAAAGTTAGACAGCCCTATGACTGTAAGACCTGATGCACAAACCTGTCTGGAGTCCTTCTGAGTGAAAATATCTAAAATGGTGGGCCACAGCATCTCACTGAGTGCCCTGAGGAGTGAATTGTGCTTTTAATTAGTGCAGGCTTGCACAAACCCAAAACGTTGGTGGGTTTTAAGGCCTTTAGAGAAGTCTTGTTTTCTTATTTGACTGTAAATTATTGTTACAATAAGAGTAATAGCTAATAGTAGGAACACAAAGAACCACAGACCTTGTCCTGTGTTGGTTCAATAGTAAAAATAAGTGTATGACATCTACATTTCAGTACAAAGAACTCTTTAAAAAGCCTACATCCAGATTTTCTGACCAGTTTTTAATTTTACTTGTCATTTTTCTATCACAGCATTTTGTAGAAAAAACCCAGTACAACATTCTGGCATCAATATCTGTGATATATTACAGTTATATTTCATTTTCCTTTTAATTCCAATGTGTTTTTCCACAAAGCTAGTTAAAACACTCAAATTAAAAAGAGCTACCCCAAGAGCTACTCCAAGCTGATTATATTTTTCCATTGGCTTGCTAGCCAGGATAAATCATTCCTTTTGCCTAGCAAAAGCTTCTTTTAACTTTCCCTGAACTCTAATAGAGATTGTATCTTTACATGAATCCACAGAAAAATATCTGACTCTTGATTCCTTAGATCATCTCTGAATATATTAATGTTAATTAATGACCCCTAAGCACCCTAAGTTAGATGGTCAGAAAGGTGCCTGTGTGAGTTCAAATCCAGCTGGTTCTGTCATCTTAGGTAATTCCTTGAAGCAGTGAAAGATGTTTCTGGTGTTTAATTCTCTTTTTTCTCAGACCTACCTTGCTGAGAATGCCCAAGGAATTTTCCAGCATCGCTGCTCTCCATACACAGACTGCAGTAGCAGAGAGGGCACAATCCCCTGCATTTCACTCACTCAGTTTTGCTGCAAAAGCTCCTGTTCTTCATGCAAATCACAAAGGCTTTTAGCATCAGTGCTACAAGACCTCACTGCATGCACCATCTTGTACTACTGTGCATATTTAGAGAAATTCTAACTGGTCCCAGGCTGCAATGAAAGCAACAGAGGTGATGGAAGAAGGGAAGACACACACAAGCATTTTACTTGTTTTCCTCTTTAACTTGCTCTTCTCCCCCCTCTTCTCCCCAGTGACCTTCTCCACATTCTGCTGAAATCATGGGCAGCAGAGGTTTTCAGCAAGGCAGTAGGAAGTTCCCCTCTACCTTGTGTCGCAGTAGTTTTTCCTCTCTGTCTTCAGCCAAGATCCCATCAGTCCAGGGGAAGAGCTGCTCCCCTTTGTGAGGGTTTTTGTGCCAGGCACTGGGCAGCCTTTCAGCATGGTGTTGGTACCAGTCTGCAAACCCAAATGCACAGACTTCCCATTAAATACAGATCCAGTTGTGGGGAGTTTGCTGCTCACCCAGATTTGTAATCAAAGGTAAACACATATAAATTAATTTTATCCTTTCTAATATAGTCAGTATAGCACCCTCATTTAGGTCTTGCCTTGCTTCCTCTACACTCTCATGCACCAGCCAGGCAAACAGAAGAGGGGTGGGTTTTTTATTATTTCTTAATAGACATCTAGTTTTAAAATGACTGTGGTCTTACCTTTGCTCCCTGATCTGTTCTTTGTGGAGACTGTCTGGCACAACATGCCAACATATTTACTTCTGCTTCATATATCTTCCTGGGCATCTGCTAAACGGGACCCATTCCCTGCTGCATCCAGATGACCAGGCTGTAGGGACTGGATTGCTGCTTATGGTCAGCTGATTGATGGCCAAAAATTGTGACTTGGCTCTAATTGCTGTCGCAGAGTAATGGGACATCCCAGCTGGTCACATCCCAGTTGTTCTCTCCAACTCCACTTTGAAGCGCAGAGACACCAGTCAGCAGTGCTGCCTGCTGAGCCTTGTCTGAGTGGCTGGGAGAAAATCTCCTTCATCCAAAGCCAGACATCTTTACGTAAGATGAACAGACATGAAGGCAAAGATGCCTCAGCTGTAAAGAAACACTTGTTACTAGAAAAACATCAAAACAAATTGATGTTTAGAGACAGGGAATTTGAGACTCAGCTGTTTGACCATACTTGAACATAGTAAATCACACACAGTGAGCATTACATATCATCTAAACTATCCCTACCTTGGTTTCTTTTTTACCAAAGAATTCATCAAATCAATAATAATTTATTCTTGGAAAGATGTGTAGAACAAGAAAATGTTGCTCAGTAGCTTTGTAAGATCTATTCCCCGGTCTCCATATGACCACTTCTAATGTTTTCTGATAATGCCTGTGATTGGCATTTCAAATCCCAGAATGACTCGTAGGCTTTATTGTATCCCATATTATCATACAGAAATCCAATATGAGTCTGTAGGCTGGTTTTTTTCTAGGAAATGTTCTGCATCAACATTGAATAACTTTCTAATTTAAAAGGCAATGAAAAGACACAGACTGGGAATTAAATACTAGCTGCTAGAAATCTCAGATGAAAATGGTCCATAACAAACTCTCTGTTTGTGCTGCTTGTATCTCTGGTTATCCTCCCTTGAGCAAAGATTAATTACACAAAACTGACAGGGGCTGAGCGTTCACCTACAGTCATCTAGAGCCTCCTGTAATCCACAGTCCTGTTGCTTTGGAACGAAGGTGGATTGTGTTTTCTCCTGCTTCTACCAGCATGTGCAGCTTCTTTAAGCACCTTCATCAAAGCACAAGATGGCTCATTCATCTTCACACTGTGCCAGAGCCTTTGGGCTTCCCGAAGGATGGATCCTGGCAACACTGCATGTGGAATCTTTCAGCTGGTAGCCTAGCTGCCTTCCTTCCCGAAAAAACTGCTCCTGGTCCAGTCTCCATCTGGCTCCAACAGTCCCCAAAGAGTTATACTGAGGAGTAGGGATTTTGCTGCAGACCACAGGCCTCCTTCCAGCCTTAACACCTCCAGTGTAATTCCCCATCACTTATCCAGGACTTATACAGTACCACAAAGATGCTACTGAAGTTTCCTTACGGATTCATGTGCTCCTGGAACCCTACAAGGCCAAAGGTCTCCCTCCTCCTTTCAGCCTGAGGCTGCCCAGAGAAACCCCAGAAACACCAATACACAGAGAGCACTGAGTTTCACTCTGTTCTTCATTTTTCCTTCTTTCTCGTCCTTGTCCCACGCCATGAAATCCTATCAGCTAATTCAGAAGCAATTAACAAATATCTGCAGAAATGCTCGAACATTCATTGCACAAAAGACAAGCACAGCCATGGCAGCAGAAGGACATGCCTCTGGGAGTTTGTTGAATTCCTCAAACCACCAGTCTACGTGGAAGAAGAAGCCAGCAGATGTCACTCACCCTCTCAGTACCAATGGAGCATTGCAAGGTGTTGGACACAAAGCTCCTGCTTATCAAAGGCTCAGGAAGTTCATCTCAGAGAAGAGCTCTGTTCCCATTCCCATTTCCAAGGCAGGCTGTGGGATGCTACAAGAAATGGAAAGATCAGTTCTTATACAGTGCACGACAGCATGCCTTTAAAGTCATTGGGACTGGTATGAATGTTTTGAACAATCTCTTTCTTCTATTTTATTTTGACATCAAAATCCATGCCATGGTCTTAGTACACCAGAACCTGAGCAGGCCAAGTGTGTCAGAGAGCATCTCCCTGCTTGCAGCCCTCCAGAGCAGCTGTGCCCTCACAACACTGCTACAGATAAGAAGTCAAGATGATGGATTTATTTGGGTGTTTGGGATGAAGGAACCTGCACGTGAAAATAATTGTTATTCGGAATGAGTCAAAACTAGATACAGGCTGTGCTCCTTTTGGTAAACCTGTCCCACAGATTTCTTTTCCTCTTCCCTCCCAGACAATGACAAAAAAAAAAAAAAAGAGAAGAAAATAATGAGATCAGAACATAAATCTTTCTAAAGAGGTGGAGGAAAAGAAGACTGTCCTTTCCAGCACAGTGATAAATACATTGCTGAGTTTGGTGTTTAAAAGCCATGTTAACTTTGCCTCAGGAAATGCAGTGAAGCACATTGGACTGCTTAGGAACAGCAATCAGGACACTGTTGGCATGGATGGTAATAAAACTGAGGAAAGCTGGAGAGATATGGGAACTTAAATTCTCACTTTTGCTGTCTCTCCCTCTTGCACAGTGGTCTGTTCTGTTCCCAAGGTCATCCCCCTCAGGCTGCTCTGGGCTGGGACAGACTGATCATCTCCTTTGGGAGCCATTGCCCGTGAATCAAGAACTGGTCAAATGAAAAGGCAAGTTTAATGAAAAAAAGTTCATCACACATGGCTTCTGGCAGAGGTGTTCAAATCAGCAAAACCTCTCCTCAGTTACTCAAACAGAAAATCCTCAAAGTCACTCTACCTGTAAAACAAAAGCAAAAGGTCCCGCACACAAGTAGGCTTTCAACATTTATTTTCACGGCTCAATTTATCTTCAGCAGCTTCTCATCCAGATGTTCCAGGGCTTTTTTTGGCTGCCTGTCCCACAGAACACAAATGATGAAACACATGCAAGCTGCACCTGCCTCTCTGAGTCAGACCAGTACCTGTGCCTGAGGATAAGCACTACATCTCTGATGGTGGTTAGTATCCGCTTCTTTCTCAGGAGCCCCCCAGGCTTGATTACCATAAGAGTTGATTATCCAGAGCTAATGAGAAGGATTATTAAAACATCCTGAAAATTAAGAATAATTTGCATAGATACACTTTACCAATTGTTCTGCTTTTCTGAAAGTCATGGGAAAAAATAGAGCTTTTAGCTGTGTAAAAAAGCAGCCCTTTCATTACTTGCCCTCTAATTGTCAATCTAGGGTAATCTGCATAACCAAATTAAAGCAATTGACTTTCCTTATATTTACCTTAAGCACTTGGAACCATAAGACTACTGTCTGACAATTTCATGGATATATATATATGAAACTAATTAATAAGCTATTCAAATTGGTATGATTTGCATATTTGAAGCTAATTAGAAAAGCAAGCTCCAGAATTTCAAAAATTCAGAATACGTAGGAAATGAAGGGGGAAAAACTGATAGCTGCAGGACTCATTCGCCTAAAAAGTTACCTTGACCTTATTAACTGTATTCAAAACAGGCTTTTGTTGCATAGGGATATGGTAATGTTTCCCCTGAGGTCTGAGATCATGTGGAATCAGTGAAGTATAAATGCATATATATTGCATTTGGATGAGCTGATACTTGCTGTCTGCTGGCCCCCACGAGTCAGTGCAGGCAGAAATGTAATGGCAAACCTCATTGCAGATGTTGCATTTTTCCTTATTCCCCTTATTGCAACAAATGAAATTTTAACTCCCTGCTGCAGGAGAGCTCAGTCTCCTGTGCAGAGCTGTCTGAGTATTAGCATGTTATACTGCACTGGAACACTCAGAGCTTTTTCCAGGGAAATCAACAAGGTGTTCACCATTTGCCCCAGTAAAGGCGGCCTCACACACCTCAATTCCCTGTTTTCCTGTAAGATGGTGCCCCTTTCTAATAGGCATTAAATGATCCAAAAAAGCCTCGAGTGCTTCACCCAGATTAGAGCCATAAGGGAGGCTCGACTTTTTTGTTTCCAAAAGCCCCTTGTAACATTTTTTTCTGTTTTAAAATAGTAGGAAAATTTAAAGTTGAAAAACTTTCAGTAAAAAATCATTTCTATTGAAATAATCAAGATTCAAAACATATGCTTAAGTAAAGTAAAAGCAGTTTAATCTGGCATTGACTTTTTTTTCTTAGTTATATATGACTTATAATGGAAATGTAAACCAAATTAAAATGTGTGAGGACAAAATGTGAGATTTCAACCCTACATTTCTGAAATGCCTGTTTCAAAATTGGCATGTTTCTACAGAACATTTGACTTTCAGCATCAGCATTCTTCTAACAGAAAATATTTTTGCAGGAAAAAAAAAAAGAATTCTGGATAGTTTTATTCAAAATGTTCCCAGAAATTCTCAAAGAGCTGCACACTTAAAGGAAGAATGCACAGTTTGAGAAGCTTTTCTGGTTGTTTTGTTGGGTTTTTTTTTTCCCTGCTAATAATTTGATTTCACTGTAAGGTTGTGGGAATTGACAATTATGCCATCTGCAATCCAGTAGTATTCCCTGTCAGAGAAATACCAGATACGTTTCTGCCTGGCCCTATAATAACTTCACAGACTTTGGTGGCTGGTGGGTTATCTCCAGGGTTCTTGTGATTAAAACCTCAGACAGCAGTGGCAGACAGATGGCTCTGGAAGGGGCTGTGGTAACTCCCCAGTGGAATTGCAGACTATTACCTGCCAGCAGCCAAGGTTGATTTGAAACCCTGATTTTTCCCAGCTCTCCACAAAGACTTGTGTAACTCAGCCTCCTGAGGTCACTTCAGATTTTTGACACTAAAACTACAAGAGGACATCTCGTGTCTTCTTTTACCACGTCTCCATGGCACAGATAACTTCTAAACCTCTTTTTTTTCCCATACGTTGGTAAATTCTTGTTCTTCTTGAAACTCACAGCCTTGCAGATCCCATCTCAGTGTAACCACATGGGAAGGAAAAATCTCCAGAAGAGCAGTATGGTTTGTCATTGCCATATTTGTGCTTTTAATTCCCCTCCACATCTTGCCTATGGTTTTGATGAGTTCATTTCCCCAGAATGTCTCTTTCCACTCTTCATCTTGTGTCCAAAGCCACAGATGCAGCATGGCTGAAACAGGACTCTTGGAGACCTCTACATACAAAGACCTTGATCTAGAAAAGACCGATATCCTACAAATGCAAAGGAACAACACAACACTTCAGCCCGCTCAGGCAAGCTCTGCAGACCAGATTCTCAGAGGCACCCTTCCTGCAGCAAGGAGAAAAAAGCAAGAAGTGGACGTTTATCACCCCCTTCCTCATGGGACAAGGCTGACAGACCGATTATCAAGTTTCCAACAGATACAGCATCTTCACGGGTAACTTTTCATTCTCCAAATTCAACAACAATCAAGGAAATACCTTAGCAGACATCCATCACCAACAACCACCTGCTCTAAGTGGTCTCCTAAAAGCTTCATCCACGAGCCACAGTTTCCTCAGTGGAGAAGTGCCATTACAGATTGTTTGTCACAAAAGGCAGCATAAGCATCTGACCACTCGTTCTCTTGAGAAATATGAAGCTACTCTGTCATATTGTGGTGCCAGCATCTCAAACACACATCTCCTCTCATCTCTTCTAACCTAGGGCTATCAGGCATAACTAGAAGGCTGCAGTTGTCCCTCTACATTGACTGAGACAACTCTAACTAGCAAAGCAATTATAACATTGTGCATTCAGCTGCTTAAATGCTCTCTAGCTCCATTAAATGCTCTCTTGCGAAAAGAGATTCCTCCCTACGAATGAAAGTGTTGTTAGAAAGTAAAAAACTATCAGCAAGGAAGTTTTGCTCCTCAAACATCAGGGAAAAAATCAGTTTGGACTTCCTAGCAAAGGCTGGATCCCCTCCAAGGGAGTTGAACTCATCTTCAGTGTGTCCTGTGGTGTAAAAGAATTACTACCATCGCAGTGCTGGCAATGGGAATGCTCCCTGCCTGTCCTGTCATCTCAGTGCAGTCAGGCTTCAACAGCTACTGAACAGCTACTGATACTTATGCAGCAGTCGAGGAGCCTCTGTGGTAATATGGATTAAATATATACTGTACAGAGCTAATGAAGCTCCCTTTCAGGCATTTCCAGGTGCTGCTTCTCTGGAGAGCCATTACAGTTGTCAGCCAAAAGCCCCAAGGAACTCAAACCTCCCAACGTGGTCCTCCATCTCCAGTGTTCCACAAGGATGAGGTGGGATTAATATCTCTTCTCAGGAATTTTCTACTGAAACTTTCATTTGAATCTGTTTATTAAGACACTTTATTGTTTTCTTCCAAATCTCTATCCATAAGATATGCTAAGCCATGGATATTTCAGAGAACTTTGATACTGCCGTGACTATACAAAGCCTTTTTGCCCATATTTTTGCTGCCATTTTTACAGCTCTGAAAAGCCATACCATCCCTTCTCAGAATTTCAGAATGGATTGCATTACAGCATAAATATCCTACTATATTGACTGTTACATATCGCTCTTGAAAGATTGAGACTGGTTCTCCTGGAGTGCAAATTTTATCCTCTCCTAGCTTCCAAAGCACAATCCATTAAAACTTTTTCCTTGACTTGATGGCAGTATTGGACACCAAGTTTGATTTGTGAGACCTTATGGAGGTTCATCAGGACTTGGAGGAGTTATATTCTTCGCAAGTAATCCCCAGTAAACCTCACTCCCACCTACCCAGGCAGAGTGTGATTAGCAGGATCCAGTGCTGTGGTCTCTGAGATTTTAAGTATCTCTCCATTGAATAAACCTGGCTTCTTTCCCAGAGACTTCCTTACCTGGGATCCTGACTGCACGATGGGCGTGAGCTTTGCCTTTCTCTTTTGTGCCTGTAGGGGCTCTAAGGATGCTCATGGGTTTGCAGCAGCTCAGGCAATTTATCTGTTCAAAAAGCTGGTGTTCTGGTACACACTGAGCATGAATGAGATGCATGCAGGCAACAATACTCTGAGGAGGTTTTCAGACATGTTTCAGAGATCACTCAGTCTTTATCCTACTGAATTTTTACTTGGGCTTCTAGAACCTTCTCTTCTCTTTCTTGGCCTCTTCTGCACCTTAGCATCTCTGCTGCCTTTTTAAATATAGTGACATCAAAAGAAAGAAAAAAAATTACCCAAACAGTTCTCATTGCACGCATCCCCCTGAGTGTCTTCACACATGTGCAGCCTGCCTCAGCTATTTCTTTTCCCACTCAGTCTGCAGGTTCCCTTTTATATCACTCTAAATATGGCCTTGGACTTGTGATTTATACCTCAGATCCCTTTTCTGTACGAGGTAAACTGCTCAGAACATCATCTCTGACTGATCTTCCTGCTGTGGACCTTTCCCATT
The DNA here is from genome assembly GCA_008033365.1 of Pseudorectes ferrugineus. Classification (NCBI taxonomy): domain Eukaryota; kingdom Metazoa; phylum Chordata; class Aves; order Passeriformes; genus Pseudorectes; species Pseudorectes ferrugineus. The sequence continues at coordinate 16,795 of QWTY01040287.1, forward strand.
CAGTATGTTCATGCTACTCATGCCCCAAAAGAGAAGGGCAGGATGGGAAGGCTTGAAGTTCCTTTGCAGGTTAAACCCCATGCAGGAGCGGAGATGGCTGCAAGTTAAACACTACAGCCAAGAGTGCTTTCTGCTCAGTGGTGTAGCTTCTCCAAAAGCTCTTTCAGAGACATTAAACAGACAAGGATTTGTTTTTCCACATTGTTCTGAGATTTGTAGAAATGAAATTCTGTCCGTTTCAGATGGGGAACAGACATTGGCTTTAATTCCGCGTACTTGTCACCATGCCTCCATCTCTGAGAACTGATGCGACCACTACATTCTCAGGTGGCAGTTGCCCGGCCTTGTCCTAAAATTGGCATTCCCAAATCACTGGCAAGGCTGAAGATTCTTGGATAATCTAGCAGTAGCTCTCTCAGCTTTAGAGTTCAGAATGGCCACACTTGAAAGTTCCAGTAATGGGTTCTCAGATATCTGTGCTCAGGTCCATGGGGTGGCTTTTTGGCACAGGTGGTAGGATTTGGCTCCTTTCTGAAACCTTTGTGGATATCAGAAAATGTATTCAGCAACCCAAAGCTGGGGATTGATTTCCCCCTCATGAGCTCACACACTGTGCACAAGCATAGCAGGAACCTCAGCCCACAGTGCCACAGTTTGTACAAATCCCACCTGCCAGCATTAGCAGAACCTTTCCCCTGCTGCTTTTGAGCCTCTACCATAGGTAGTGATATAATTTGCTACTTTTTTTGACCACATCTTAAAACACAGGCCAGTTAGCTCAGGGAATAAGAGAAGAAATTACAATAAAGGCACAATATCCCACAGCACCTCAAGAGGCTTCTTCAGCCTGTCAGTCACAGATGCACCCACACTGTCAGCCAGGAAGGATGGAGAATCCCGAAAATTTTTAGGCCTCCTTCAGTTATTTTGAAGGGCCTGTGTACCTTCTACCAGGAATGCAGCAAGTAGCAGAATAAGGGTTCTTCTACTGTTAGAAAAGGTGATTTGCAGACCTAGAAAGAGGAAGGGGGATGGGACAGAGAAACGCTTTGCTGGAAAGATGTTTGCCTAGCAACACAAAATCAAAATCTATGCCTGACCTGTAAGAAATGTCTCTATAGGCACTGCTTCTTTGTTTGGTATTCAAGCCAACTTTTGCCTGTATGTGATCTGAAAACACAAGAGCAAACGTGAAAGAGGAGGATAAAAGCAATGAAAGCGGATGCTACCAAACCAATGAGTTAACCCAAATTATTATATGAGTAGGTGTACCTTGGGTTTTTAATTGTTCTCATTTGCCTATATTACCAAATAGGCTGTGCATCCAAACTACAGTTTTTCTTTAGGTAATATAATGCCAGTTTGATTACTGCAGCATCCTTGGAGAGCAGAAGCATGCTGCAGGAGTCCTGCATGGCACTAGAGGGGAATTCTGACTCTGACAGAAAAAGAAATACATCAGTTCCCACTTTGCTAAAGTAGCAGACAGGTTTGGCATATGGTAGAGGTTAGGCCTGAAGGATTATGTTACTATTGAACTGAAGGACTCCTAATAAAGACAGTTTTATTTAATTTACAATTCTGCTCCTTACACCTAAGGATACTTGCAGCCTTGGGTATTTTTTAGAATTGCTCTCAGTATTGGAAATGGCCCCAGAGGTTAATCAAGGAATGTCAGGCCGAGTGTCTGCAGCAATTTGACTCTTCCAGGCGTGACCAGGGCTCAGCTCAGCTCAGCTCAGCCTGGCCTCCAAGAACACATCCACTGGGTCCCTAGGGCTTTGCTGTGAGGTGGGTGAAGGTAGAGAGAGCTAATTAGCTGCACCAACCCACCTTCCAGAGCTGGTGGTGGGTGTTGTAGGGTTGCCAAGAGCCAGTTAGACTCTCCCAACCCATTGTCTCACCCAGAACCGTGTGCAAGGGAATGGGGATATATAAACAGAAAGTGTTGCTTTAGCACTGGGATATTGTGGGTTTACAAATCAGACGGATGCACTAGAAGCTGGCTGGTCCCTGTGCAGACATGGCCTGGATCTGAGTTGGAGAGCTAAATCAGCCCCTGTATTAAACTCACAGCAGTGATACAAGAAACATTTTAACCTCCACTGCCAGGGTCCAGCACTCAGGAGACACTGGGTGTGATTCACATGTGGTGGGAGTGGAGAGAGCTGACATCAAATTCACTGGCAGTCGTAGCTACTTCTGCCACGGCCAGCGTTGATCCTGGGCATCCTAGGGAATAAGCCCAGCCTCTTGTGCATTTCTTTCAAATTCCCTTTTGCCCTCTTCTGCCATTTTGTTGCTCCTGTGTTAGCCAAGACCTAGTTTACTAGGGCTCTTGATTGGAGACTTATTACAGCTTATTTCTGTCTGCCTTTCTTTAAAGCCAGCTGAACATACCCAATGCTCTTCCTCTATGGTAAGACCGAAAATACAGACCACCCTCCCAGCTTCTGTGACACTCTTTCTAACACACTCCTTTTTTCTCTTCTCCGTGATCACAAGTTCTCTCTCCAAGCCCAGCCTAGTTATTTGTGCATGAAGCTGCCATGTCGTGTATTGGTGTGAGTCTGGTGTTCACATGAGCTGTGAATATGCTGCACATGTGTATCTCTTGTGCATCCTGAGCTTTCCTCTGGTCGAGTTAACTGTCGTTCTGCCTTCTAATGAACCACCAAGAGAGAACTGGACCTGGTAAGATTTCTTGTTAGCCACAAACCATGTCCCTATGTCACTGTCAAGGTGACGATGAATGAGTTTGCAGTGTGACTTCATGTCCAAGCCTCCAGACAAGAAAGGGCTGGGACTCTGAATCTCCTCTTCAATGAGGTGATTCACTGTAACATTTGAGTTCGTATTTTGCACAAAAAAGAGCGAGTGGTGCAATGGTGCACAAAACACTCTGCTGCCCTGGTGTGCAAGGCAGTTCCCACACCACCCCAACAGAGCTGCAGTAACTCCAGTTTCTGGATTGCCACTCTGCAGAACCTCCCTCCTCTGGCAAGGATACGCCTTCAAAAAGCTGGATGAAAGCCAGGAGGAAGCAAGCAGGGCTACTCAAGTATCAGCTAATCTGTAGCCACCTAGTTTTCAAATGACTGTAATCTTCTGAGGCATGACTGAGTTTTTGGCTAAGTGGTTTGATGCCAGTAAGTTGCAGATTTGCGTCAGGGAAGAATTTGTTCTATTTTATCTGCTGCTTAGAATTTGCCTGCTCTAGGACGCTAGGAGGGCAGAGATAAATTTCTGCCTACAGGAGCTGCCTCCTCTCAGCAAGGAAGGACAAAGGAATACTACAATCTCTGTCCAGATCCGTGTCCCAACTTGCTGCCACCTAAAGAGCCAAGCCAACAAGAAGAGCAGCAGGTAGAATAAGAAAACACTGTTTTTTTAGTCACAACAACAGCAGGATTGCTGTCCACACAACCTTTAAATTTGGACCTCAGCTATGTTTTAGATGGTTTTAGAGCTTGGCTTCCATAGGACTGGGAGAGGTATTTGACCTTACATTTAGCCTTCTGGGACCGTAGCGCTGAGAGTATTCAGTGCCATGATTTTTGATTCCTTGGAGGCCACATTCCCTCCTTCACCTCAGAGCAACTCCCTCCAATTCTCTGAAGCCCACAGCCTGATGTCCAAGTAATCAAACAAGGATGATGTGAGGTGTAGGGAGCACTCAGGCTTTTCCTTGCCACAGCCTGTTTCCCTGATCTTTTTCACCCAGTTACTCCACGGGCAGCGAGTGTCAGCCTTTGCTACAGACTGGAGGAAGCTACCTGGTGACAGACACACCACAGACAGACAGACAGACAGACAAACTGCAGCTGGGTGCAATCCTGAACTGCTGCACATGGTGCTAAGCTCTCTGTGCGAGCAGGGGTCACACCCCAGCACACAGCTAGGGCCCCTGCGTGGGGACAGGCACAGAGCTGAGCACCAATCTGCGCATCCTGGCTCAGAAACAGGAGCACACACAGGTACACATCTGCATCTGGACATTTAATCCCAGAAACATCCATCCGGGCTGCTCCTGTGCCTTGGGCTTTACCAGAAGCAGACAGGCAAGCAGCTGCTGTTTTCACTGCCCAGTGACAGGAAATCCAAAGGGTCTGTTCTCTCTTGGTTTACACAGTGGTGAGTAGTTAACAGCAGGGGTGATCTGCACTGTTTCTTCCTCCTAAATGTTGCTCTTTTGGTGGTGTTTAGACTCAAACTGCAGTCTTTGCAGCCTGGGTGGGGACAGAGAGGGGGTTTCCATGCACTTTGCTCCACAGCAGGTCAAGTGGCAGGGTGACAGTGTTATCTCCCCCTGTGACAGGAGGTCACATTCCCACAGTGCTGCTACAGGAAGGCACCAGCTCCACGGGCTTGGCACAGTATTTTAGGGGGTTAATAAACTGGAAAACGTGGCATTTGCTGTGCCCTTGAGCTAGGCAGCGAGTCCTCTGCCAAGGCCAGGTGAGCCTGCTGCTGCAGCAGCCTTCAGATGGATGTTGCCTTCACACATGTGAAGGCTGAGGAACGTCAGAACTGGTTACAACCCCAGGGGAAAATGCTTAGGGACAAAGCAGATGCTGTGAGAAAAAACAGGCCAGAAGAAAGACTATTTTAAAATACTCCACGTTTGAACAGTAGCAGCGAAGCCAAAATAAAATGTTTTTAAAAAAACAAAAGTCAGTGCGCAGACTGTGGGAAATACAAAGGGGTCATGAGAAATGGAAAAGGCCCAGCAGTGGGAGCGAGTGACCAGGGCCCAGCCCCCAGGAGCATGGCCACAGCAGCATAGGGGCAGCCAGGCTGGCAGCAGTGCCAGTGACACCAGCACACACCGTGCCCCCGTGGGGTTTTGCACCCTGGGGCAAATCTGGGACCTGCTCCTGTTTCCCAGCAGAGCAAGCAGCACGTGGCTGGTGCCCGACACCAGATTCACCAGAACTGCTGGCTGAGGCACTCACTGGGGTGAAACACTCAAGACAAGTCAAAAGGGAAAGTGTCTTTCTCCTCCAGTGCAAGGTCAAAGGGGAATTGCCTCTTTTCCAATGTGAGGAGATGTAATGGAGGGGTTTACAGCATAACCTATCCCTGAAAGCCCAGGCAAACTGAAGGGAGAGGCTGATGGCCTTGAGAGCCCCTGTAGAGTAGCCTCACCACCATGGGAGACAGGGCAGGCTTGAGCAGCCTTGGCCTGTCCCTGAGGTGACGGGGAGTGGAAGCCCAGGGAGCAGTACCAGGACAAGGAACAGTGCAGTGAACTCTCAGCGTAGCGTCCTCTGTGGCCCAGGGCCCTCGTTCCTCTCGTGCTGTTGTAACTCCTGCCTCTGTGCCAATGGCTTCCAGAACGCAGAGGAAAACTCTCGCATCTCAATCACCTTCTTCCGACTCTTCCGCGTGATGCGTCTCGTGAAGCTCCTGAGCCGAGGGGAGGGCATCCGGACACTGCTTTGGACCTTCATCAAGTCCTTCCAGGTATTCCTTCACTTATCTCTAGGAAAGACCTAACTCCTTTTGATTTCCCTTGGTGGCCTCTCGGGGAGAGGTTTCACCCCAGTGCCTGAGCTCAAAGGCGCCCAGGGACAAGAGGCACGAATGAGTCACGTAAATGGGACTCGCAGGGAGTGACTGCCTGGGTATGAGTTTCATCTTTAAAGCATGAGTAATTGCTTGAGACCCTCCTGAACAGCCTTAATAGTTCAGTTCAACTCAATTACTGCCTATCTGTAACCCTTCGATCTCATCTTTTTTATTTTCCGTATTTGAGCTGTATTTTATATGTGTAACTTCGAGTGAAAGACACAGCTATGGGGGGAAGGCCTGGGTCTCAATTAAGTTTCCTTTAAGGCTTGTTTTGAGGATTTTCAGTGAGTATTAGAGGTGTGTGGCCTCCCTACTTTCATCCAGGAAGGATTCACCTTTTTAGCCTCACTCTTTTGAGCTGGTAACAATGCCAAGTTATTAAATTGCTGCTGCTTTTTTCCCTGGAGACAGGTTGCATTTCAGTGGTAGGTAGAGTTCCAGAGTAGATAGGAGGAAGTGAAGGAGACCAGACTGGATAAGAATCATCACCTTTGGAGGAAAAGAAACACCACAGTTATTTGCTAGAAAAAACCTAGCCACATATCGTAAAATGATAGTTAGAGAGGAAGCATGGCATATCCCTGCATTTTAAAAGTACTTGACCTGGATTTACTGGACCAGCACAACCTGGATGTTAGCTGGGGCATATCCAGAGGAAGTGTCAGGGAAACACAGCACAGGAATACAAATGGTGGTCCAAACATGAGAAAATATGCAGAACACACCACTGGACAAAAGCATGAAAGAGTAACTTGTGCAACACACAAGTCTTGAAAGAGCAATATATACCCCTCAGACTGAGGCTGTAAATGGTTGATAGCCTTTGTATTGACTCAAATGGAAAAGGAACTGACCCACACTTTAAAACTTAACCCTCACCAGCGACAACACAAGCTGGGACCAAAGCCTGCAGTGCTGTGGCTCATCGCAGCTTCTGTCTCGTCAGCAGAAGTAGCACACGTGCACACCAGGGATCAGCACGGCCTTTTTCCAGTGCAGCTCTCAGTGGTCTCGCTAGCCAGACCACCAGGCTTATGCAAAGGACTCATTTTGCACATTCCTTGACTGCCAGAGGATCTAACCCTGCACAGCAGGTTTCTGACACGTCCATGCCACAGTGACTTTTTCCATTGCTTGCAGAGTTGCCAGCTTCCAGGTCATTATTTGAGTAGCGCCACTGGGAACCATTTTGTTTGCATGCGTAGGAATGAGATTCCCTTGGCACAGCTCAGCCATCCCTGATGCAGGGGACAGAGTCACACTTTCCAGTTCCTGCTTTTCCTCCCCTTGCCCCTGTGCCCCTCCAGCCTCTTTAGCAATAGCTCGCCCTGAGCTGAACTTGTCGGAGAGGAGGAGATGGATGGGAAAGGGAGCACCTGGTACAACTCCAGTGACCTTCAGACCTCTTCAGTCAGACATTCACTTTAGGCAGGGTTGTAGGGTGGTGGGAGAAAGTATGAAGGGAGGGATCTTCCACAGCAGGGGAGGAAAAGAAAAAAGAAGGCATTGCAAGCAAGTGCCTTTTCCCTTGAAAGCCTTTAGCCATTTATAACATGGAATTCTCTGCTCCAAGCTCCTCCTCTTGCAACTACCGGGAGGCTCCTTTAGTAGCTAAGAATAGCCACTGTGCCGCTCTTAATTCAGCCACTCCCACTGTCAGAATGTGGGATCCCAGCAGACTTTGGCACAGGCTCTCCAGTGTCCCCACATGCTTCCAGGAAGCATCTCCGCTCACATAGGGCAGCCTAATAAGCAACGAACTCATGGAGCTGGATCCCGTGGTAACTTCCACGTGCCCTGGGCATGGCATGAAGTGCTGACGTACAAGCTGGGGCACTGGTCAGAGCGGTGGGAAAATGCTCAGCAGGGTTTCCCTCTGCAGAGACAGCAACGGGGTCAGGCTGGGGAGTGGGAGGAGTAGGAAGTGAGAGGGTGCTGAGGGCACGGCAAGGCCGTGGGAATCACAAGGACAGAGTGGTAACACCAGGGAAGGACAGAGCCAGAGGAGGACAGAGGCAGAAGAGTCGAATATGGGAGGTGGGGAGCTGAAGGAGCCATGGGGAACAAGGAGCAGAGATGAGCAGGAAGGTGCATTAGTGGAGAGGAGTGGGCTGAGCAGAAGAACATGGAAAGGAAGTGGAGAGCCAGACAGACAGGAGAGAAGACACTTTCCCATCCCCATCTGAAAAACAGAAGTGTTGTTACACAGTTATACTGTTACAAGGTTTTACACCTCAGGTATAGTGTCTGGACACTATCCCAGGAGCTCTTAGGTGTTGTTTGTATCCAGTCCCAACTAAATCATCACAAAATGTTTGGAGCCCAATTCTGAGCTGGTGGTCTCTCCAGTGACATTGTGAGGTAAACATACAGATTTGTCTGACCCCCTAAAAAGCCAGAGGAATCTGAGCCCGAGCTTCAAGATGATGATTACAGACATTGTCTAAAGGATTTGATTATTTTTTGCCATTTTAACATTCAGATCTTTTTGAGATGATTTATGCAGATCTTAGTCAAATCTCCATGGTGGCCAGTGAAAATATTCCCTCGATTTTTTCCTGCAGGATTTAGTTGTGCTGAATTTCGGATTACAGAAGGGTTTGGGTTGGAAGGGACCTTAAAAATCACCTAGTTCCAACCACTCTGCCATGGACAGGGACATCTCCCACTAGACCAGGTTGCTCAGAGCTCCATCCAGCCTTGCCTTGAACACTTCCAGGGACGGGGCATCCACAGCTTCTCTGGGCAACCTGTTAATGTCTCACCCACCCATATAGTAAAGAATTTCTTCCTAATATTTAATCTAAACCTGCCCTCTTTCAGTTTAAAACCATCACCCCTTCTCCTATCACTGCATGCCCTTGAAAAAAAGCCCCTCTATGTCTTTGTTGTAGGCCCCTTTCAGGTATTGGAAGGTACTCTAGAGTCTCTCTGGAGCCTTCTCCAGGCTGAACAACCCCAACTCTCTCAGCCTGTCTCCATAGCAGAGGTGCTCTGGGCTCATTATAGTCTGTGAAATTGGGTGTTCAAAATCCATCTCAGGGACTGTGCTCACATTTTCAGAATGAATGTGTCCACCCATTGCCTCTGAAGTAAGGTCTGAAAGCTTCTCATCTGAGCACTATATATTTCAAAAAATTCCTGCTCAAAAGCCTGAGCCTGTGAGGTGCCGAGCCCTGGATTCCTGTTAGTGGTGGAGGAAACCGGTGGCACTCAACACTTGGCTGATTGCGCTGACCTCTTCCTTGGGAGGCAGCTCTGCGTATCAGGGCTCTGCATTTCCTCTTCAGCAGCTGATCACTGACACTCAGTGCATGGCAGACACCACCAGGGACACCTAACACTGAACAGGGAAGATGCTGATGCTGCTTTAGGTACTTAGAGTGGTACCAGCCATTGCAGCAGAAGCCTTGAATTTGGATTCCAGCAGTTGTTGCATCTTTCATTTCACCAGACTGGCTCCAGGAAAATATCACATTGCCATTAGTGCCAGAGTAACGCTGGTTGTGAGAGCTTTCTCCTCCTGGTAAGCAGGGGTAGACACCGGTTTTCCCTCGCTTTCCTGGCTCGGTCAAGGGCGGGAGTGACGGGAAGGCAGCGGAGCTTCATCCATCCATCCCCCATGGCACAGAGCCGAGCCTGCTGGGCTGGGCTGGGCGGGCAACCAAGCGTGGGCCTGTGGAGGCATCTAGTGGCCACCTGCTCGCACTACAGAGCCCGCGCCTGGGCCAGCCGCGCCCCGGGTCCACAGCCAGGAGCACGGAGCAGGCTCCTGCCTGCCGGCCTCGGCGGAGACACAGTGCTCTCTCTTCTTTTCTTTCGTTTCTAGGCTCTCCCCTATGTGGCTCTTTTAATTGTGATGTTGTTCTTCATCTACGCTGTGATTGGGATGCAGGTAAGTGATGCTTAAAGAGCTCGGCTGTGTCTGTCTTCTCCCACTAGAGCATGGGAGCAGGCTTGCAGAGTAACTAGATCAGTGTGTGGTTGTGGGGGCTTACAGCAATGCTTTCACCCAGTAAGGTAAGATGGCAGCTAACCTTGGCTGGAAAACGTCGTCTGGCTCTGTACTTCCAGCAGCAGCACAACACGCTCCAGAAAAACAGCAAACAAAAAAGTATTGACCCATTTAATGGCAGAACACAATATGCAAACAGTGAAAGGACCATGCCTGCCCTCCACATTCTTGAAGGAATATCCACAAAGAAGATTTACTGCCTTGCTTGTTGGTTCAAAATAGTTTTTTAAGTGGGCTTGTGGCCATGCTGCACTGAACAAACCTAAATGTTCTCTTGCATCTTTTTCACACTGGCATAACTTCCACTGAGTTGTAAAGAGCAGCTTTTGATCTACACCCATGAAGGTAAATATGGGATCAGACCCAATGTACCAACACTCAGAGTTTCTCCAGGAAGCTGCATCAACACAACATCTTATTCAGTTTGCAAAATGCACTTGGAACCATCCTGAGCATTCACCTGTGCAAGGAACTGATGTTGCACACAGACCATTGAAGACAGCACGTGATATGGGCACAGTCTGTGACAGTCCCAGCTTCATTTGCTGCTGTTCAAGCTAAGCTTCACTTTCCACTTTGGTGTTAATAAAAGTTCTCAGACAAGTCAGCCATCTGGGACCAGAGGCCACAGTATAGAAAGGTATGGCATAATTGCTTCCAGAGGTCTTCAAACATGACAGGCTTCTTGGTTTCACAATGACAACAGAATTTGTAATGAAATTCATCTGACCTCTGTGACCTTGTTTTAATTTGTTTCCTGTTATTATAATCACATGTTTTCACAGACTCCCTCTACCCTGCCCCACTGTGAAAAATAAAATTAATCTTTTCTTGAATTATCACAGGTTATCTTAATGGTCCCAGTAATCACAGCTGTCATTTACTCTACTAGGCTCATACTGTAAACTCGCCAGTTTTGCCTTTGATACCTAACTAATGGCCAAGATCTTACAGAATTACCTGTGCTATACAGAAGATCACTTCAGAGTGTTAAGCTGGTGTTATGTTGCTGTACAAAACATTATAAGTGGCTTCCAAGCACCCACGCAGACGGGGTCTACAGTGATCAGGGCACTGCCAGGGCCAGATGCTTTATTCTGTAATTCTACTCCTTTTTCTGTGAGCTAGTTCTGAGTTACCTATTTAACCCTTGGCTTACATTCAAGCCTCTGTTTAAATCATCTCAGCAGCCTGAAGATCATACATCTGTCTTTCACATTGATCTAGATTACTAGGTCACTTCATGCCCTCATGTTTTCCAATAAGAAAACCAACTTTTTTCATTTCCCCTGTGTGCCCAGAGCCCACAGACCCGTTATTATGACTTTTTGTCCAAGGGGCATCTCAGACATTTTGTGTACAGCTCTCTTGAACATGCTGACACATAGAGTTCCCTCGCACATAGGGACACATAGGAAGGAAAATCATCCCTCACTCCATTAAGCAGCTACCATGAAAGACTGGATGTACCAGATCCGATAAAAATATCAGAATTTCCCATATAAAAGAGACCTACAACTTTATGTCAGCTGATGCCATGACTTGGAGCGTAACAACATTCAAGCCTCACTACCTAATGTGCTCGAGTGGAAAAAATCCAAGTTGATGCTGATGGATGAAGCCGCTCGTATGATGGCCCAGGAGGCACAGATTGGAGAGGCCATGAGGGAGGAACCTCCACTTACAGCTCCTTCCAGGTACCTAATGCAAAACACCCACAGCAGCTGCTGCCAGTACCTTGTGTGTGAGGGAAGCTGCAAGGTTGAAAGGAAGATCAGAATTCCAGCATGGGAAGCTCCCTTACCTACATTTGCCTGAAATGAAAAATACAGGCTGCCTCGGCTCATCTGGCTCTGAGCATCGCACTGTCCTGCTGCTCCTCCTCCGTGCAGCTGGGGCTGTCAGTGCTGCCTGTGGCAGGGGGCTGGTCAGCCAGGGGAAGGCCCATGCATCCATGAGGAACCCCTGAGGAAACCTGCCATGTGCTGACCCTCCCTCCCGTCTGGTAAGGCCTTCCCACCATTGTCCCCGTGCTCCTCTCCATGTCATTGTCTCTCTTGGGGTGCTAATTATCAGTGACATTTCCTTGAAAAGAAGCTCAGTGTTCTCTCAGAGCTGCTCTGTTCCTACTGCTTGTTTTGGCCACAGAGAGATTACAGCTCTCAGCCCCCGAGATCTCTGCCACGTTGTTATCGATGGGGAATAAATAGTCATGACTACGCTGTGCAGAGACCTTTCTGCCACACAAGGTTTGTTAAGCTCTCGGTTCCACTGCCTGGAAGTACCACAGCTATCCAAGATTTTTTCAAAGAAGCCTGAGACTCTGCTGCACTGGGGACTTCACACCAAAGGACAGGCCCCTAAAAAGGTTTGCTGATGGTTGCAGGCTTCGTGCCATGGCTGGGTGAACTAGTTGGTGTGGCATGGGAGGAAGCTCTAGGACATCCTTGTCTGGGCAGATCTGGTCATCATCTTCATGCTGCTGCATTCTGGGAGGACCCCTGAAACACCTGCTGGTGACAAGCATGACTATAGAAGGGCAGGCATTTGGACAATTCCAGATCCAAGGCAATGTACTTTACGTTGTTTTGTGAAGATCCAAGGCCCCGCACAGAGATGGAAACTCAAGGCTTTGCAGCTGCTGGCCTTTTGCTATCATTTCCCCCTGACGAAGATAGATAAGCGGTGAAGGAAGGAGCCTTTTCTTCTCTGTTACTGATTTCTTTCAGCTGGACTCCCTTCCCATATGAGTGCCTGTTAAAACAAGGCCCCATGCCATGTATTCAGTGTATGAATAAGGAAGGATACCTTGTTTTGACACAAGATGCCTCTTGTTGCAAAATTACTGCTTTTCTGGTGATAAAGCACAAGCCATAGAAGCAACAACAAATATGAAAGACACATGGAAATGGTTTTTTAATAGAAGAGCAGATTCCATTAAATATCAGAGTCAGGGTGAGGCCAAGAGCTACAGGTGACAAGAGGTTTGGGGATTTTGCAGGGCTAATCTGAAAAGACCTCTGCTTTCTGCCAGGTGTTTGGTAAAATTGCGCTGAACGATACCACAGAAATCAACCGCAACAATAACTTCCAGACCTTCCCCCAGGCAGTGCTGCTGCTTTTCAGGTGGGTGTATGACAGCTCTGGATTGTGTCAGTCTGGGAGCACGATTCCTCTGCTCTCGGGCACAGCTTATCTCCTTCTACCCTGTCATGTTCATGAGGTGAGTAGTAACATGTTGTCCTTCAGCGGGGGAGCCTGGGAATGGTGTCAGATGGAGTGACCAGTCCATTAAGTCTCTTGTACCCCAGCAGCTCACCCTGGTAATGCTCAGTGCTGGGGAGGGAGACAACTCCTCCTACACGGAAGGAAGGTAGCCAGTTTTCAGTGCTCTCCAAAGTTGATATGCATCAAAAACTTCTTTGGGTCAAATCTGACCGGTGTGACTTCTAGCAGGGAAAAGGGACATGATGAACTCGTGCTTCGGCATGGCCATGCCCGGCTCAGCTTAGCACATCATCCCACTCCAGCTGGGGCCAGGGAGGGGTGCTGAAGGGGTGGGGAGTTGGCACAAATTCAACACTGCCGTAATTTTGAAGGACGTTTTTAGATGCAATCCACAGCCATGTCACACACATCTCCATGAATCTGGTTGGAGCGTGAGAGCTCCCTATCCACAGCAGCCAAAGCCAGTCAGAAATGATACGCTGATGATGGCAACAAAACCAAACACAGGAGCAGGGTATGCCAGGGGATGTCAAAGCCATCAGCCTAACTTGCTCTTAATTGACCTCAGTGGCAAAATTCCCATTAATGTTCATGGGAGCAGGAACAGGTTGCTAATGTGCCTGTCACATCCAAGGTCACTGCTGTCTTCCCCTGCCCTTTGCCTCGCCCAGGTGTGCCACAGGTGAGGCCTGGCAGGAAATCATGCTGGCATGTCTCCCGGACAAGAAGTGTGACCCGGAGTCGGAGCCGGCCAACTCCACGGAAGCTGATCACTCCTGTGGCAGCAGCTTCGCCGTCTTCTATTTCATCAGCTTCTACATGCTCTGTGCCTTCCTGGTGAGTCCACCCAACCCAAAACCTTCCCTCTGTCAGACTGAGCTTCCCCAGACATCAGCAACGCACAGGAGGAGAATGATCTCAAAGAGGGGAAATCTCCCCATGGGGTCTTTCCCAGCAGCACCATTTCAGTGACAACACCCCTTCCCTGCCTGCCTCCAGCTCTGGGGGATGCTCTGCTTCCAATCCCAATCCTTTGTGCACAGCAAAGGAGCGCTCTTCCCCCCTCCCCCTCAATGAGAAAACCAAATTAGTGTGTTGTGGGCTGTGCTGAGGCTAGCAACGCCTCAGCCACACTTCCCACCTTCCCTCCTACCTTCCTTCTGGCTGCTGAGCAGGTTTTTCCTCCCCTGCCAGCAGCAATGACTGTGAGAATACACAGATCCCACTTGCATCTGCTCCGTGTTGGCAATGCGGCATTGCTCAGAGCGACAGCACACGCTCTGCAGCTGGCAGCAGTGCCCAAAACTCTCCCAGTGAACAGCAGCAACATTTTAAAAGTTTTGGTCTTGGGCCAGAGGAAGGGACTTTTATCTCAGCCCCACTGCCTATCGAAGATAAATCCCAGGTTCTCCCACCCCATTCTGCCAGGCAAAGACACAGATAAATAAAAAGCCACAACAGCACATCTAAGAATTCAGCAAATTTGTGCCTCATCCATTTAGTAGGGAAGAGAAAAATGTAACCAGCTGATAATATTCCACCTCTGGGCTCTTCCCATTTAAACTGGGGGGCTGGCATGGGGGAGTAAAGAACCTAACCCCAATGGTTTCCTAGTTTTGTGAGTCCAAATCCAGACTTTAATGGAGAACCTGGTAAAATCTACTGTTCTTTGCCTCATCTATCACATCATTTCTGTCCTTGTTTGCAGATCATCAATCTTTTTGTAGCTGTTATAATGGATAACTTCGATTACCTGACACGGGACTGGTCCATTTTAGGACCACACCACCTGGATGAGTTTAAAAGGATCTGGGCAGAGTATGACCCTGAAGCTAAGTAAGTAACCCAGCCTGGATATCAGAGCTCCTCGGGAGAACAGGCCCATTATTTTCTGTTCTCTAGACCCAGTGCAGTAAGTGCCATGTTCCTCCTGCAGGAACACTTTTTTGTTTTGTTTTGGTTTTTGCACAAAACTCCTGAAATAGGTATCACCACAAGGTGCTGCTGGTGAATCCATAAGCCCAAAGTACAAAGACATTCACAGAAATCTCAGCATTTAGGCTGCACTGTTACCTGTCAGGCCATTGCTTTACTTTCTGTCAGGGAGAGACATAGACTCATGAGGGGCAGCAGGAGATTGAGAAAAGGAGATTAGAGGGTTGGTTTATTGTTGTGTTTGTTTGGGATATTGAGCTGTGACTCTTCTGCTTGACTTTGTACTCACAGCAGAGCTGCTGTGCTCAAATCTCTGTTTTGTCATGTCATACATGCCATCAGAACCTGTACATTCACATGGCTGCATTATGTTGTTTGCAGGGTTATTCACAACAGCAGACTTGCAGGGATTTAAAGTTACACTAGAACAACTCATGTGAGGGCTTAACTGACATCCAGTATTATGTGCTCTGTTTGATACATGCTTAGGCTGAAAGTGCATTTAGATCCCTGTGGCATTACAGTACAGTTGACAATTGTAATTGCAAAGCCCGCTTCATAATGCAGAAGCCGTGGAAAGAGATTTGGGTGTAAACTAAAAGCAGATCTCTTTAGGAGACATAGTGTCAAGATTAATCTGGGCTCAGGTTCTGCCATATGTGAGGGCGTGTCACATTGTGAGAGCGATACATAAATTTAAACACTTCTTCCCATTCATGGTGACTTCCCGTGGGGGGACTTTTAATATGGATGGAGAATAAGCACAGACTTCTAATAAATACACCATTTGTTAACAAAACAGATGCTACTGTTTGTGCTTGTTTGAAGGCAAGACTGCAGTGGCTGAAGCCATATAACAGATAGCCACTCAGTTCAGATGACATCCTATTCCTTCCCATTTATAAGTGGGAAGCTCTTTTATTCCTCTTCCCCATCCATGTCCCATGCCCCTCCTCTGGCTCTGGTAGCTTTGCTCCCTCCATGAGAGAATTCTTCTTTTGAGATGCCATTTACCAAACTTAAGAGAAAGCCAATTGCTACTGTGGAGGAAGTTCAGTGCTTTGTTTTGTGCTCACTCTAGTGACAGCCCACAGCATAAACAAGTATTAAAAGACAGTGGCTTGGGGCTTTTTATGTGGGAGGTAAACCACAAGGAGAAAAACAGACCCTTTGCACCTCTCTGCCTGCTACAGGCCTCAGACCAACAAATAAATAAGTAGATATTTATTTTGAGCAGGTCAGTGCTGAGGGGACAACCCCAAATTGTCTGTTCATGCACTAAGAAACTGCAACATTGAAAAGGCTGAGGTCAATTCTTGACAGTATTGACTCAAGTATGACTGACAACTGGGATTTCTGCACTAGTAGAAGTTACATGAATGCTGGGCAAATCCTGCAGAAGGCACCAAATGCAAGAGGCCTGAAATAACACTTTAAGCTATGCCTGGGCTACAGGGAGCAGCAGCATGAGGCTGGAGAGATCTTAGTGACACTTTTAGCTGTAGCTGCGCTCTGCAGGCAGGCCAGCAGGTCACCCCCGGTCAGGATGCAGCCCTCACTGTGCCTTCTTCTCCAGGGGCCGGATCAAACACTTGGATGTGGTGACGCTGCTCCGGCGGATCCAGCCCCCGCTGGGCTTCGGGAAGCTCTGCCCTCACCGGGTGGCTTGCAAAGTAAGGGACACTGCGGCTCGGGGGAGGCTGGGCTCACAGCAGCTAAATCAGAGAATCCATCAGTGAACACAGAGAGCTGTGGCTTGGAAGGCACCTTAAAGACCATCTAATTCCAACCCCCACGCTGTGGGCAGGGCTGCCTCCTGCCAGACCAGTTGTTTTACACTGAACAGCCTGCAGTGGCATTTTCTAGCTGACCCTGCCTCACTCACTGGGCACATCCCAGCTCGCTGCCCGCCAGGCAGAGCCAGCAACAGCGTGTGTCTGAACAACCCCTGGGCTGCCCTGTGCCTCTCACCAGCTCCTCTGGGCTGCAACCACCCAGTCGAGGGCTGGAGGGTCACCAGCAGGTGGGTTGTGCACTAGCCAGGGCCATCAGCCCTCTGTCTGGTTAGGAGAGCACACCTGTGCTAAATACAGCTCTCAAGTACCAAGAACACACATCTGCTTGTACTGTTAAACACCCATCTGGAGACAGATAAGGACAGATAGAAATAACAGAGCATTCTCACTGTGTAACTAAATCCACAAGCCATGGATAGTCACGTAAGAAGGATGGCAGGTCTGGAGGGCATCATGCGGACATAAGGAAGAGCATGCTTCGGTCCGTGTGTGGCAGTGTGATTGTTGTCCTTCTTTTTATCCCACAGCGCCTTGTCTCCATGAATATGCCACTGAACAGTGATGGGACCGTCATGTTCAATGCCACTCTCTTTGCACTGGTCAGAACAGCACTGAGGATCAAGACAGAAGGTGAGAAGCTTGCTGACTGCAAGGGTACAAAGGTAGCAGAGCGGTGTTGGTGCCCAGGTGTCCTGAGCAGGAATAAACCAACAGGGACACCTTGTGTAAAATGATCCAAATTACTCATGTGCAGCACACGGGACAGAAAGCTATGTAAAGAGGTTTGGAGGAATAATACCTTCTAGGGAGAGCACAGTGTTTCCCACTACCTAGGAAGCCAGTATCATCTCAAATTATTGATCACATTCTTCACAGTGGTCTGAAAGTTTAAAGTTTTACATCAAGGTCTGCTCACACATCAATTAGGAGGACAAAGGGCAAAGAATCCTCTTCTTTGTACCCTGTCTGCAGAGCTGAGCCACTTTTTGACTGCTGTTGCCACTGATCTTCCAGTCCAAGAGAGAAAAAAGAGCTTGGACTTGAGGGTCTCATCTCACAAAAACTCCTCCTGTGCTTCCATTAGCATGAGTTAACATTACATTGTAGTAACAGTGGTGTTGTAAAGGCAGATGAGAAGTAAAGGGACTGTTAATAGCTTTGCATAGACAGCGGGTATATTTGAGGAAAGCAGACAAGATTTGGGGCTCAGCTTGTCCTCTTTGTTGCACTCTGTCACCTGCTGTAATGAAAGATATTGGTGCCGAGTCAAAATCTGGCTTCATGTATTAATGAGATGCATTAAAAGCGCGTGTAGGTCTGTGATTCACAGCTAAACACCTCTGCCTCAGGAGTGGCTGCATTACATTTCAGGCATGGGGAAGCAGAGACCAGCAGAACTCTACCTTACTGTGCCAGCTGTACACAGCTGAGCCAAAAAACAGTGGCAAAACTAAAAAATTATATTAAGGCCTTGAAAGTTGTGCTAAACAGAATTTGACTGCAGCTCAAGAGACTCTCCTGAGGAAAAGCCACCCACAATCGCTGTAAGACATCTTGTGTCTTATGAAACAGAGACCCAAAAAGGACTCAATTTTCTTGTCTGTCTGAGCCTCAAACTCTCGGAGTCATTGCCAGTGAACTCCTGGGAAACCATCTAAAGCCTCAAACTGCTTTCTTTCTTGCTGTAACAGGCTTTTTTAAGTGGACAGGGCAGGAGCTTGGAATTAGCCCTCCTGAGTCAGATTTCTGCCTTTGATGCTGTCCATGTGTTGCATCCTCAGCAAGTTACTCAATGTCCTTATCTTCACTGCATCCTACTACAGGAACTACTGCCATGCAGAGCCCCGTGCAACACCCTCAGCAGCCTTGGTGCTGGGGAGAAATAAGAAAAATTGCAGGAACAGCACCTTTGGGAGGACAAGATACTGGTTTCAGACACGCAGAGAGAGAAGAGAGGGGTTTGAATGTACATAAATCAAGAAATAAAATTGAAGGTGACTCATTTGAGAGGAAATGGGTATCTAGAAGGAAAGTCACCTCCCTACCCAGAGATGACTATGCATATTTAGGAAGAAGACCTCCTGCTGTGAGGGAGCTTTAGGAATGGTCTGAGCATCTCTTGGCCCAAAACTTTCCACTACTGAACACACTGTGATATTTACCTCCTGAGACTGCCATGCCAGACATTAAATTGCTCCTCTGCAGGGTCTGCTTAATTCCTGTTTCTGATGCTTTTCACCCTGCAGGTAACCTGGAGCAAGCCAATGAAGAGCTGAGAGCAATAATTAAGAAAATCTGGAAGCGCACCAGTATGAAGCTGCTGGACCAGGTGGTGCCTCCCGCAGGTGGTGAGTGCAGGATCTTGTCCCTGTCTCTGAATCTCTCTGGTTTTATTCCTCCACCTGTCATGTCCTACTGCACCTCGTGATCATCAGGTGGAATAGGGGGGACAGGCTTTCTTCTACAAGCTATCTGTATTTCATCAGGCTGAGGTCTGTTCTATACTAACATGAATATCCTGCTCTTACTGCTGAGAAATCAGGGGGAAAAAAATGTGCATAAATAGGAGTTGGTGCATAGGCATCCAGTGTGGCATTCAGTGACTTTCCAGGTGGCCCCATGGGCACAAACCAGCACTTGGCAGTCGGCCAACAGGTGCAGCCAGGTCCCGAGCCTTGCTCAGCCTGCTCTGAAGTCAGCGGACCATGTCTTCTAAAATTTCCAGTGGGTTTGCAGAAGGGAGGAGAGCTACCTGGAGAAAACATAGTGCACATTTTGGCTGACTGACAGTTTTTATTGAGTTGGAACACAACTGTGACCACATTTCAGGGGAGAGGTGATCTCTGTTCACTCACACCCATGTTTAGGCACAAAGGGACAGAATTCCAGTGCAGAGAAGGGTCAGATCAGGCCTGGGATGGATGATCAGTCAGATGCTGTTGGTGAGCCCAGCCTGTGAATAAGTCTCACCCCAGGCTGTCACAAGACAGCAGCATGTGTTGACCCAGACTGGGAGGCTGCTGCTATAACGAGATCCTTTGTGGTTAACCAACACCAGAGACTGCAAAGGTTAGATGTACTCCCGCTACAGGGGTTCTCTGCCAGCAGAGCCAGTCTGCCCAAATGCCACCTGCACCTCTCCTCCTGACTATTTACAGCAAGGAGCAATCCCTTCCTTCAGCCCCACACCCTGATGCCATAAAAAGCAGAGATGGACTGCAGTGCCCAGTGTTTCTGCAAGGCTCACGTGAGCACGTACACTATTAAAATCAGCTGCTCATTCAATTTATTGCTTTAACCCCCCTTTGCAGATGACGAGGTGACCGTCGGGAAGTTCTACGCCACTTTCTTGATCCAGGAGTATTTCCGGAAGTTCAAGAAACGTAAAGAGCAGGGGCTGGTGGGGAAGCCCTCCCAGCGCAACGCACTGTCCTTACAGGTGACAAGCGGGCCCCGAGTGGACAGGGGTGGTACAGTAGAGACAGGTGGCCCCACTTCCCTCTTAACCATTCTGGGGGTTGCAATGGGCTATCCCTACTGGAAAGGACCTCACAGACCCCTTGAATTATCACAATGATCCTTTTGGATAAATACCTGTGTGCCATGGGCTCACAATCCCTTAGCTCTGGAAATGGAAGGCACAGGTGAGGTATAATCACAATTTATCAATCTGCCAGTAATATTTGAAATTTGGGATCCTTTTAGAGAACTGATATGAAGTGTCCTACAGACATTTGCTTACTCCCACATACATTTGACCCATTTTGAGGAGTCTGCATGTTGCCAGGAGGCAAAATCACTTAAAAAACAAAAAGCATACCTGGATGCTAAGGCCTCCTAATGGACAGGGCATCAGACTGTAAGGACTGGGATTTGTTCCCCACTGCAATACATGTTCACTCAGCAGACTACCAGGCTGTGTGACAGAAAGAAAGCCCCACTTGACTGTACAAGCAGTACTATTTATGTCCCTTGAGGGTACAGTGAGGAAAAAGGGTGACTCTGGAGTTTCAGCAAGCTGAAAAGTGCTGTGATGTGGGCACAAACACAGAATGAGGCCTTGGTACACCCACAGCTTACCACCCTGGATGGACTCTTTGGAACAGACTCCAGTCAGTGAGGGGTTTGAGGACTCTCCAGGTCAAGATGCCAGAAGCTTAGTTATTAAATCCATATTTAAGCTGCTGATTAAAAAGAAGAGATTTTCAGAGGCACCAGAGTACATGGTTCAACTGGAACTGTGGCTGCTCTAGAGCTTCTGGTTGTGGATCTGAGAACCCAGAGTTGAAAGCACACAGACTTGCTTAGTCAAGCCTGTGGATTCATGTCTATGTCCTGCTGTGATGAAGCCAAGGACTGGCAACAAACATTCCTTGGTCTGTATTGCTAAGAGTTTCTCTCTCTCTGAGGTGGAGATGAAAGAACAGAATTTGTTGGTGTTCTAGGAGCTGGGGGTGCTATGCTAAGTAAAAGGGCTCCACAGTGTTTAGGAAGAAATGGCAATGCTGTTATCTCTCCCGTGCCCACTCGGAGATATGAAGCTCTATAGTTTGCTGTTTTGCAGGCTGGTCTGCGCACACTCCATGACATTGGGCCGGAGATCCGACGAGCAATTTCTGGAGACCTGACAGCTGAAGAAGAGCTGGACAAGGCCATGAAAGAAGCTGTTTCTGCTGCCTCTGAAGATGATATCTTCCGGGTAGGTTCTGAACAAGTTTGTGAGTTGAGGCTGAGCTCAGAATGCTACATTCTCTTTTGTTCATTCTGCATTTCAGCTGGGCCCTCCTTGTTCTGTAGATCTTACTAGAAAACGGTTGTGGACCTAGGTCCTAAGTGAAAGGTCCTAAGGTCTTGGCACAGTTTTATCCCAGCTGCTTCTCTCTTTCTCTCAAGGGAAACTTCTCACTGGACGATTCCCTCATTAAACCTAAATTAAAGAACAGATCAGTGCAGCCATCTTGCAATCTGCAGAGCAGCAGCCAGGCACACTTTAGTGTTTTGTTCACTCCTCCTTTCAGTGGCGCTGGTAACATCCTTCCAAAAAGTACACCAGAACCCAGTAGAGCTCCTATGGCAGGAGAAAATTTTCTGAGCTACTTAGCTAAATCTTTTCTTTCTTATTTCATTCCTGTTTCTTGTAATTGTTTCCTCTGGTAACTTTTCCTCTCCTTTGGCATTTTCCTCCTTTCTTCACAGAAAGATGGTGTCAGTCCCTTTCATTACTCACTATCCAAACAGTACATAACTGGCTCATTAAATTTCTCTTCATTTCTTCCGCCAGGTGATTAATAGTTTCTGGTGCTCTTCTCAAATTCCCTCTCATGTCTAAATGTTCCTTTGCAACTGCACTGGGAAAACCAGACAGCAGCTACCTGATTCTTGCAGCCACACCCCGTCCTGGACTCCCAGGACTGGTGAGAGGTGCAGAGACATATATCCACCTGCCAGTCCTCTGAAGTCCCAGCCTGTGTGTACCTAGTCTGTGACAGAGAAGTCCACACACTGCCTGCTGGAAGAGAGAGCACCAGTGCCATCATGCTCGCTTTGGTCCTCACTTTTTTTTCCTCAAGAACAGTCTAAGCATGAAAACACCTGGGCCCTTGCACATCTCACTCACAAAGAAAAAATCCTTTCTGTTTCTCTGACAGAGAGCTGGAGGCTTGTTTGGAAACCATGTGAGCTATTACCAAAGTGACGGCAGGAGTGGGTTCCCCCAGACATTCACCACCCAGAGACCTTTGCACATCAATAAGTCTGGCAACAACCACGGAGATACCGAGTCTCCATCTCACGAGAAGCTGGTGGACTCCACCTTCACTCCCAGCAGCTACTCATCTTCGGGCTCCAATGCCAACATCAACAATGCCAACAACACCGCCCTGTGTCGCTTCCCCAGCCCACCCAGCTACCCCAGCACTGTCAGCACAGTGGAAGGCCATGGGACCCCCTTGTCACCCACCATATGTGTGCAGGAGGCTCCTTGGAAACTCCCATCCAAAAGGTAAGTTTCGGAGCAGAGAGGGAGCCAAGGGAGCAGGTGTTGGAAGGTGCATGCAAACACCAGAGCACTGCTGCCGAGCTGAAGTCACTCCCCGACATTGCCCAGCCTGCAGCCTGGATCGAGCCTTCTGGTTCTCCAGCTGTGCCAAAGCCCACAGTGCAACAGATACGCACCAGCTGGCCGCTGCAAAGCACCAGCACCCTTACTGACCAACACACTTGATTGCTTTGGGCTTTATCAGGAAGAAACCTTTGTAAGATCCAAAGGGAACTGTATTTATCCCTCCTTCACCACAGGGAGGTGTTTTATCAACTGGTAGCTGAAGGAGACTGCTCTTCATGTCTTAATTGCCCAATAAGGAGCTTTGTTGAAGTCAGTGGTTTTTCATTCAGCAGGTCACATCCCCTACAGAGGTCACCAAAGACATTCTGGGAGGAGGGAGGCAAGGTTTTCTGAAACAAAGTAAAGAAAATCCCCTTCTCTGGACAGTTTTCAGGCTCTCTACACACAGATGACTAATACAAAAGGAATATAATTTTTCTCAGTGGGGGATTTTTTTTAATACTTTCAGAAACAGCAGGAAGGAGATGGATTTTTTTTTTTCAGTGCAGAGAGTGAGCAGTGTGAAAAGGTGGACAAATGCTGCCCCCGGAAAGAATAGGACAATAAGACAGAGGAACTTCAGTGGGTGCAGAATTGCCCAAGTGAAGAGTCCCGTGGTTTTTGTATTTCGTGCCTTCCTGAGGGAGACCACAGGGGTTGCACAACATGTGTTACCATCTGCCCTCCTCCTTGCTGACTTGTGCTGGTGTGACACTGCTAACGTGGTGTTCTTTTCTCTCCTTGCTTCCCTGGGCACGTTCCTTGAATTAGGACACATTACTACGAGACCCTGGGACGGTACGTGTTCTCCATAACCCTCTAATGCTGGCTGGGTGTAAGACCCACACTGTTTAAACTCCAAATTCCCATTAATGCTGAACATGAGCTCTCCTTTTTGGTGTCAGTAGGGCTGAAATAGAGATACTGATCACCATAACAGCTCCAGAAAATACTCCCAACTCAGGGCAAGTAGTGATTCATGTTCTGGCTGTTTTCTAGATTTGGGGTTTTTTAGAGATTCTAGCTGGGCTCACATATCTACACATTCTCTGCTCACAGCATAGTGAAGTACACCCTGGCACGTTCATACAAAAATTCTGTATGGTTTTGGCTAAACACAGACTGTTGAGCAGGAGGAGATGCCAGGTACTGATTTTTTCCCCTCTGCACCTTAGCAGTTTTACTTGCCTCCCATTTCAGAGGAAGGCCACTGCAGCACTGTCCTACAGGCTCTCTTGTACAATGCATACCCACACTTCTCGCAATGGTTTTTGTTTTAACCAGATGACAACATAATGTTGCCTCTCCAGTCCCTAAAAGATGAAAAAAAAAAATGCCATCCCGCTCTCTTCTTCAAATGCCAGTAAGAAACTGAAATTGTTTCCAATACCTCCATGTCCATACCTCAAAGATTCAAGCTACCTCCATATTTTTCTTTACTCCTCAGAAAACACAAAGTCCAAACAAAGTGAAATACGAGTGCTGAAATGTGAAACAGAGGGACAGAGGAGGCAAGCAGGGAATTAAGGGCTGGCACACCTAAGGCCTTGAACAGAGCCTACTGAATTCAGTAGAAACACTCTGCAGTTGAAAAAAGGGACGAAAGGTGGAAAAGCCAGCAAGGATGAGAACGTGGCCAGGAGGCAGAGGGCAGAGCTGGTGCAGAGTGAGGGATTTGGGAAGCAAAGGCCACACATCATAGAGATGAGAAGGTTACTGTGAGTGGCTGGGAGGCTTCTCTGAAATCCATAACCAAGTTTTTTGCAACAAGGGAAAAAGCTTCCTGCTGAGAGCCCATCTCAGATTTTACTGTGAGTTCAGTGAGGTGTATCTTTGGAAATGTGGTCAGTGTGATGTGCACATTAATAGAGTACAGGTAGTCACGATGACAAAATACATTTAAAGTGTTGTTCAGCATTGGTTTAAGAAACTCACCCTGTGAAAGAGGACACAGACAAAGGTTGTTGCCTTGTATTTGTGAACTGTGTAGCTCTGTTCAGTCATTGATTTTTCCATGATGGCTCTTCAGCATTATAATAAACTGAGACAGATGGAGCCTGTCATTCTTGTCTTTGTAACAGGTTGTCTCTACCATCTCCATATCTTGACTTGTCTTTTTTGCTCATTAGCTCCAGTTCCAGAGACAGCCAGCTGGCAATTGTTTGCCAAGAGGAAGTGTCTCAGGATGAGACTTACGATGAAAATTTGAATGAAGACATTGAGTACTGTAGTGAACCAAGTCTGCTCTCTACCGAAATGTGAGCTTTGCAGCTTTAGTCAAGGTGTTTGGGTGGTTCTTTAATTAAGGGGGAGAGGTGGGAAGAGGTGACATTTTTCTACAAAGATTTCAACTTATGGGGGAAGGTCAGAAGATTTGAGTCAGACAACTCAAATATGAGAAAATAATTTTTTTTTAAAAGTGCAGTTCAGCCCTAGAAGTAATATTGAAAAGGATATCTTTCACCTAGGACTTTCCTTCTCTGAATGAGACATCTGGATCTGCAGGGCCTCCCCCCACATTCTCTTCTACCTCCTGATGTTCCCAGACCTCCTTTTTAGAGGGTTCTCTGTCTCATGGTCTCTTGTTCCTGCTCCTGGACCAGTAATAGTTTGAAGCTAGCTTGCTCTTGCATCCCTTTGCTAGCATGATCTTCCTGACTTCCTTGCTGGAAGAGGGTTTATTCTGCCCAGTATCAGCTGCTTTTCTAATTCCCTCTGCTCTCCTTCCCAGGCTTGCATACCAAGATGATGAAAACAGACAACTCACTCCACCAGAAAACAACAAAGGAGAGGACACCCGGCACTCTCCGAAGAAGGGGTTTCTGTGCTCCTCAGCACTAGGTAACCTCCCAGCAGGGCTGGGCTGTGTTTCCTCTGCCTTGGTGAAGTTCCCACATCTCCCTGCAGGAATCCCAGCCTGTGTGGGCACGGGTGATGCTGTTTGCTGCATTCAGCTCGTGACACTAGGAATCCCAGGGCGTGCAGACAATCCTGATCAGGCACATGGCTCTGCTGGCTTCACACTCAGTCAGCAGATGAACCTGTGGCTGTTTGGACAGTCCCCGTGATCTGTTTGATTAAGCCTGCCTATGAATTAGGGCAGTTTATTTGAGAACTGTAGACTCTCCAAACAATCACCAGGGAGTCACCAAGTGGGTGAGCCTTGAGTCTGTGGTGTTCTGCTCTGTGTGTACTCAGCAAGGAGAAATGAGATTGTCTCCTTTGTCTGCTACCAGGAACACACTGAATGTCAGATTAAGTTAATACAACATAAATTTGCCTTCTGCTCTAATTGTACCTGGAGATTTTCAAGTGCTTCACTGTCAGGTGAAACCCATGAATCATAAGGTTTTATGAAAGTATCAAGAGAGTCTGTGAGAAAATGAACTCTTTTAGGTATGACATTTTTCAGCCTTTTTCTGAGTACTGGTGTGGTGAAAAAGGGCATTGAAGGGAGAAACTAAAAACAATCATGTATATAAAATACATTTTTACAGAATAACAGTGACAGACTAGGTAGAGTAATGTTTACAGTGAGGCTACTGAGTTTTCACTCAAATCCTTCAGGATGCTTGTGTTCTAATAACATTTACTTTATTTCAAATCTTAAAATATCAGGCAATGACAACTTTGTATCTATCTGTAAGGCAGTCAGCCCTTGATGCAATGCTTCACTAACTACATTCTAGTAGATGTCATACTCATTTTACTAGCTGGGTTTTTTCTCTAGAAAGAGGAAATACTTTTAACCTGCATTGTAACATTCATTCTCTGGGCTATAACAGGGTCTCCAACCCTGAGAGGGCTTTTTCTCAACAAACCAATATTATAAATACTTACTATTTTCAGAATTCTAATTTTCTTTCCTTCTTTAGAAAAATATCAACAAAATCAAGAAGACCACAAAATATTTTAGTGTGCCATGTATTGAATCTTTAATACAGGATTTGTTTGCCATTTTTCAGAAGTAAAGCACTTGATCATAAACATACTTTTCAGTAGTTTAAAATTCCTCATTGGGAGTACCTTTCTCATATTTAGAGAAGTAAAGTTTAATTTTATAGCAAGTAAACAATGTGATGGTTTGAATAGTTCCTCTAAAATCCTTTTTTCTCTTCCTTCCAAATTCCGAAAATCCTTCATGTCTGTCTAAGTCCCCTTCCATTCACCAGTAAATTCACCATTGATTAATTCAGTTCCAGTTGACCTTGCTATAGACACAGCCTCGTACACTGTGGTATGTCTGGCAGCTGAGGGACACAGATCACATGCAAGCAGGGCGCCAGTGTCACCTGAGCAGCCCCACGTCCCCGTCTGCGAGTCATGTACAGCCAGCACAGCACCAGAGCCTCAGCTGCCACCATCCTGCTGAGGACTTTGCCTCAGCCACACAGCTCTGAGAGCACTGCCACTGCTCGGGAGGGAAATCAGCTGCATGTGTTTTAAAGGAGAAAAGTGTTCAGAATCCTACCTTGCAGCTTGCTTGGAAGGTAGCGTTGATTGGTTCGTGATGCCCAAGTGCTTTCTGTAAATACATTTGCTTTGGAAAGGGCACGGTGT
Organism: Pseudorectes ferrugineus; assembly: GCA_008033365.1. Taxonomy (NCBI): domain Eukaryota; kingdom Metazoa; phylum Chordata; class Aves; order Passeriformes; genus Pseudorectes; species Pseudorectes ferrugineus. The sequence continues at coordinate 44,006 of QWTY01040287.1, forward strand.
TGAGGCAAAGTGGACAGAGCCTAAAGCATGTGTGTCTTTGCTGTATGTCCAGTGGGACTGCACTAATAGAAACTGAAAAGAGATGACCTGTAGTGTATTATGAGTGATGGACACATTGTGTGTGGTTGCTGTTTCAGGTCGAAGAGCATCTTTTCACTTAGAGTGCTTGAAAAGACAGAAAAACCAGGGTGTGGACGTCTCGCAGAAGACAGTCCTGCCTTTGCATCTGGTCCATCATCAGGTAAGTGTTAGTAACCACACAGGGCCCCTGCCTGCTGCAGTGCCCCCCCAGAGCATCCCAACCCACTGCTTAAAAACCATTTGGGATAGATTCTCACCCATACCAAAGGCCCAGGTTTTAGCAATCAGGATTTTTATCATTTCCAGAATGCTACAGGAATATGTCCCTTGGAGTCAGCCACGGTTATCATTTTCTGATGCCCGTGAAAGAATAAAATAAAATACTAGCAAAAAGATGAAAATAACTACCCAAATTGCATGCTGCAGTGCAATTACACTGGCTTTGATGGCAGTATGCACATGAATGAAGTGTGCACAGTCTACTTTCATATTAATTAAAGGTAACCAGTAAGTGTAATTAACCATTTTATAACATAAACTGATTACATGTAATCAATCAGCTTCTTAAGCCCTTTGTAACTGTGTTCAGCAGCCTAGCAAATGTATGCTTAGGCACGTACCTAGATGATTAGCCAGCTGTCAGACTCCAAAGGAGAGCTGTGTCTTTTGGTTTGACAATGCCACTTTTTGTCACCATAAAAGAAACAGGTGCAGATGGCACTGCCAGCCTTGCAAGTGTGGCATCCTGCTCTGTGCAGTCAGCCCAGGCAGGGCAGAATGGCCTTGCCACCTCTTTAGGCTGCCACAAGAGTAGAAAATGCCACACAGCAGGAATGGGAGGAGTGAGAAGTCAGAGGAGTGAGAGAGGAGTGAGCTTGAGGCTCCCTGGCTTTTCTCACCTCCACTTCCAGAGAGTTATCCTTTAATTCTTGAGCTTCAGAAAGCAGTGGTCTGCAGAGAGGTACAGCTGTGGCAGGGACAACCAGAAAATGTGTTAGAGCAGGGAGGATTGGTCAGGAAAGAGCTTCCCACGTTCACTGCAGCAGCAACAGCCCTCCTGAGACTTCCTGCCCTCCCATGGCAGGCCAGGCAGAGGGAACACAGGCCTCTCAGCCCACACAGCTGACAGAATCACCTCCCTCCAACCTCTACAAATACGATGGAGCTACTTCACCCTTCCTCACCCCACCATGTAGCCCAAAACCTGGAGGGATGGGACTCTGCCCACACAAGTGTCACTCAGCCAGACTGAAGGGCTACCCTGAAAGAGGCATCTGGCTGCCAGCTGACAACACTCAGCAATGTTCACATGTTTACAAAAATGTTAACCAACAACGGTGCCTAAAATAAGACCACAGAGTGGAGAGATTGCCTCTGCTAAGCCTAATGGATTCTGTTGTTGTGAATGCTTGTAGAGGTGTTCTCATGGAATACCTGTACATCATGATATGTATATGTATGCAGCTGAAGCTCAAAGCAATCCCACAGAGCTTCTTCCAGCTTCCTCAGAACCTTACATTTTTGATAAAACATTTTGTGTATGTTTCTGCCAACAACCTGAAAAATTGGTTCCATTGACAGATCTAGGTCTCTCCTTGAAGTCCTGGCAGTTTAAGGGATGTGCTGAGGCCATCGTAGCCTGCAGGGCATGACTTATTCAGAAGAAGTTTTAAGGGCTTTCTTCCTCACTGAAATTTGATAGGAGTCTGACATCTAATTCCTGAGAAAGCCTTGGTGAACTTGCAGGTGACTAATAATTAATTCTTTTGTTTACCTGACACTGAAGCCATCAGCACAACATAGTTATCAGCTCCCAAGGATTTCAGTGGCAGATGGACTGAGCTTCACTGAGCATTAGATAGCTCCAAGTGAGCTGTCTAGTTTAACTCAGTCAGTTCAGTCCCACTGTGGTCAGTGGAGGGAAGGAGCATCCCCAAAGGGCAGGTTTAAGTCTTGTGTAAGTCACGTCTTTGAGGCAGCGTTTTCAGGCAGGCATTGAAGAGCAGGGAGCCTTGCCAGTGCCTCTCTGCACAGTTAGCTTAGACTAAACACAGAGCCTCCCCACAGCTGAAGCTGGGCGAGCCCAACCCCAGCCTGAACACAACACAATCCACATGCTTTTGCATTTTCTATGCATTTATTTCATTGCTCAGCCATGAGCTCTGTGAGATGAGCTTATGACTCTGACAGTCTTGCTTATAGAACAAGGAAACAGTCACCATCAATAAGGCATCAGATCAGCCCTGTGCATCAAGAGGCTTCCTGAGAATTTGTTATAAGAGGAGGCTGGATGACTCAGAGGTTGTGTACATGATTACAGGAAGGACTGGATGGCTGAAAGTACAATCATCAGATATTGATCCTCCCACCAACAGCAGATGCCTTAAAATCCAGTGGTGGATTTAAAGTTATTGCCAACTGCACGCAAATTCACATCTGGTATCTGTTCAGGTTCCTCAGTAGACACTTAAAACAGCAACTGGCAATAAAAGCCTGTGCTATGTGTGGTGTCAGTGGTGGGAAAATGAGTTGCTGTCTCCCCCACCAGAGAAGAAGTGGTGCTCCTGGCAGCACCGTGGGGAATAGGGCTGCATCCCTCCTGGCAGCGCTGT
>QWTY01040289.1:492-13816 GCA_008033365.1 Pseudorectes ferrugineus
CCAATCCTCTGCTAAAGCAATGCACTTGGCCAGACCCTCCCTGTGCCTCTGTGCCCTGACTCTGCTCGGCCCTGGGGGATGCAACTTCACTCCCTCCATGTGCTGAGGATGCACATATGGCAGCCCCCTCCCCTCTCCACTTCCACCTAAGCCCGACCTCCTAACAACCTCCACAAGCGACCGGCCCGAGAGTGCCAGAAGGCATCCAGGTGCTGCAGCCTGATGCTTCACACCCGCAGCCAGGCAAATTTGCTGGGATTTCCGGGAAGTGTCTCTAGGGTGCCCCGTGCTGCTGCACCCCCACTTTGGTGAGCGCTTGTTTGGAATGCGGGGCCATCGGGGGGGTGAAGGGGGGAGAGGGGAAGTTATTCTGGTGGTGGCCTATGAATAACATCCAGTGATTTATAGGAAGTATAATCCAATAATACAGTAAAATAAAACAGTGTGTCTGAGATGGGTTTGATTCCAGGAATTATAAAACAAATTATTAAAGAGAGAGAGAAAGAAAAAAGCCTCAGAGAGGCCAGATCGGAGTAAATTGGGCACAGATGGGCTGGGAGGGGGTTTCTCTCTCTGCACTCACCGAGATGCCCCTGCCGCAAGCACGGCTTCAATTAGCCTTTTCAGAAACCAGAGTTTTATTTCCCCAAATTACAGAATTAAAAAAAAATTAAAATTCTTGGAGTGTTTGTGGTCGGGATAAAGGGATCCAAACTTCTCTGTGAGTTGGTTGTGCAGATGGCTACCAAACTGTTAAACGGGCCACCCCACTACGGTCCCGCCCCAGCCAGAGCCCAGGATGGCCCAAAACAATGGAAGTCACCTATGTTCCATCCTGGAAAGCTCCAGCAACTGCAAGTCTCTGCCATGCAGAGTGACCACCTCTCTCTGCCTCCCTGCCCAGGGTGGGCACTCCTTGCCCCACGGGTTTGAGGTCTGCAAGAAGTTTTTTCACACCTGGAGTGCTCCTGACAGGAGGCAGCTGGGTCAGTGGGACCCTCACTGGCTGCACGCCTCCCTGGACAAAGCAGGAACACGCTGTTTGATGCTGAACAGCAGGGGATGCACTTGATGTGGGAATTCTTTGGCTTCCTCTGTCAGAGAAAACAACAGATCCAATTCATCTCCCAGGATCTTCCCAGTGCTGCCCGGCTGCACAGGCAGCTGAGACCAGCTCCAGCATGCCTGGTGCTGTCCCTGGGGACAACCACAGCTCAGCTGCACTGGACACGGGCCACAGGGCCCTGCCTGTGTTCACCTGAGCCCTGGCACCCACTGCAGGGTTCAGGTAACCGCAGCAGCGACCTGCGTGGGAGGAGGATGTGAAATGCCACGTGCTGCTCACAGCTGGCTGGTTTTGAAACCAGTTTAAATGCAGCACAAAAAAAGTCACCCTGTCACAAGAGCACACGGTGACCTCGCGGTTGGTTGGTTTATGAGAGTGGCAGTGGCTGAGAGCAGAGACACAGAGGACATGTCACAAATGCCATACAGGGGACACGTGCCAGGACAGGGGCACCCCTGAGAGGCCATGGCCAACCCACACCACACCAAAAGAATAGGAGTAAACAGCAAAGAGCAGCAGATATAAACCATCATGCATAAGTCCCAACCTCCTGTGCTGCCCACTGCCTCACTGAAGGGCTGGGACAGACCGAGCACAATCCAAAAATGAGAGAAAATGAGGCTGAGATGAAGCAGGATTGTGTTTGGTGTAAGCCTGAGGAAGAGGGAGGACAGGTGCTTAACACAGCATTTAATTGTTCAAGTTTCCTTTTTCTTAATACCTGAATCTGTGCTTAAAAGTTCTTATTCAGGGGTTAAAAATTTCATAGAATTCCTCACTAATTGTGACTGTTATGCCGGTGACACCACACCATGACTGCCAGCACCACTGGATCTCAGCATCAGGGATTTGTTACACACCAGACATGGAGCAACAAGCACATTTACAAGTTTCTCAGGAATAGCTGGGACTCCAGAGACCTAGAAATACATAGCAGGGAAGGGAGGGAGCAGCCATCCCTGAAGAGAACACCCCCGGACAGCAAGGAAGAGAGGGCTCAGACCTCCCTCCCAGCCCCAAACCCACGGATCTCCTCCTGCTACTGCAAGCTGAGTGTCAGGCCCATGTGATGGGAAGCACACAGACACGCTCTGCTCCCAGATTTGCAGGAGGATTTCAGTAGGAGGAGATCTCCAGAGGCTGTTTGGTCCAACTGCAAAGTTAGATCCAGCTCTGTGGAGTGGACACAGCCAAGCTCTGACTACAGCCGGCTCCCCAGCAACGCTTCCTGGCAATTTGGGATGCAGGCAGGGTGGGACTGCTCCCTGCATCCCGCCAGCCTCCCACAGGCCCACAGGGGCGGCTCGGCCCCCTGGCTCCCGCTGCTGCCCCTGCTGCTGCAGCACAGGGAGGTGACTCATGTGCTGGGAAATGGAAACCCGCACCTTCCCGACAGCGTTCCTGCCGCGCGCTCCCGCCAGGCCTCTGCCCACAGCAGCCCACACGCCGGGGAGCGAGCCAGCACCCTCGCTCCGTGCAGGGCACTCCATAATCATTCCAACATTCCTGCCTTCCTTCTCAACTCCAGACCCTTTGCTGTTCTGCTTTTGATTTCCATCTGCACCCTGCTCTTCCCAGTATCGCAGCGTCGGCAGCGAGCCCAACCTGTGCTGTGCCAGCACTCAGCGTACGAGCGCTCCGAGACCACCGGGGCATTTGCGCTGACAGCAGGGTTTGCTTTGCCAACAACACTCTCAGCGAGATTTCAGGGTCACCAGAGCAAAGAGCCCTCAGGGAAAACCCCTGAAGGGCCCTTGGCATCAGATGGCAGCCGTGGTGCCATCCGACCTGCAGGCATTCCATGAGCACTGCCACCTGCTCCGCACGCAGCCCGCAGGCCCCGGCAGGAACAGGTTTGCTTTCTCCAGAGATCCGAAAGCTGGGAGCAGCTGGCAGCTACCCACACAGGAGGCAGAAAACTCTGAGAATACTTATTTTTCATGAGATAAAAAGCACTCCCTCTGTCACTCACACACATCCACAGCTCGGCTATGGATGGACGAGCACGGCCCAGCGGTTTGAGAGCTGGGATTGTTTCCAGCTCTGCCACAGGGGCTTGCCATCCATCCCAGACAAATCTCATCCTCTGCTTCCCACCCGCTCCTGTCTGTGGCACAGACACCACTATTAATTCACCTACCAGGGGTATTATTAATATTAGGAATACAATAATTACCGTCACGCAGAGGCATTTGCTTATAATCACAAAGTACTTTGCAGCTCAAAGATAAACACGCTGTCGTTGGCTGGCATCTGGCAGGCAGGAGGGCACGGCTGCCTCGCCAGTGGGATTGACAGCTCCCTCCAGGAGAGGAGAGTGCCTGCAAGGCAGGCACGGCACACAGGAGCCACTTCCCAGCCCTCCAGCCGGTGCCGGTTTGCTCCATCAGCTGACCTTGGCCACTGACCACCAGCCTGACAAGTGGCCAACTGGCTCACGAGGGAGGGATGTTCCAGCAGCAGCGATCTGGGGCTCAGCCTGATCGCCCACATGCTGGCTTTAGCTGAAATCCATCAGCTGGAGGCCTTCATCTTGGGGATCTAAATCCCAAGCTATCAGCATGTGAAATGCTGCTTCCTCCCACCCAGGGAGAGCAGCCCCATCCCTGCTCCCAAACACACGGCTCAGGCAGAGCTGGGTACTGCTGCTGTGGGTTGGGGGGTACACAGGGCAAAACACAATCCCTGGAAGCATCATTTTAAACTCAGTGAAGAAGCTCTGGTTTGGTGGCATCTCTGCTGCCCAGCACATTAAACTTGTCAATGGTCGAGACCATCCAAGCTGCTGGGTGGATGGAGGAAGTGAGAGGAGGAGGGTAATTAATGCTGGATCTGTGTTGTCCTCTGCCTTAACATGGGGCACAGGCTCCAGCCTGGTGTTTCAGAGAGTGGCACCACATCCCCCTGCATGGACACAGGCAGCCACAGCCAACAGCTGAGGGCTCTGAGACTGTCCCACCCCTTCTGGTGCCAGCACAGGCATCGAGCAGGGCCCAGCTTAAACTTCTGCTGGGAAGGCAGAGCCATAAAGCAGCGTCCTCCTTCTGTGCTGATGACTCAGGCTCCAGGGGGATGCGATGCCTCCTCACTCCTCAGACACCTCAGCCAGCTCCAAGGCCCAGCCAAGGTCCCTTTGTGTTGACACCCACAGGCATCCAGCCACCACTCCCACCTCCCCATCTGGCGTGTCCCCCCCACCCTTCTCCACGTGGGGAGAGGCTGATCCCCATCCAGTTTCCCCTCAAGCAGCACGTGGTACCTTTGGGCTGGGAGTTGTACACTGCAAACATGTTGATGGCCACGAGCTGGAGCATGCGGGTGCTTCCGATGGGAGGGGGGCTGTGCTGCAGCAGCACCTGGAACTCCCTCAGGACCTCCTCGGCCACCGCAGGGAAAGTCTCCATCCTGCAGACAGAGAGAGAGGCTGCAGAGAGCAGGTTGTGCTGGATGTGGGCATGGCTCAGCCCATGTCACGTCTCCTGGTGAAAGGGGAATCCCTGGGGTGCTGTCTCCCATCCAGGAGCTGTGGGGAATGAAGGTGCAGGCTGCTGCCTTAGAGAGGGCAGGGAGGGATTGCTCTGTGACCGACAGGCAGCATTCTTTTGGCAGGAAAACACGGCCTGTATGAGTCATTTCTGACCAACCATTTTTTTCTACTGACTTCTACCAATCTGGGAGAGGTGCCAAGGGGCCAGCAGCTCACTTGGACCAGGAGCAGCCCATGGGACTCCCAAGGCTGCAGCAAAATGCACACACTGGTGCCACATTGCGGATGTGGCAATTCCAGTGCATTGAACGCTGGCCAGAGCGTGCTTCCTCCAGAACTCCTCGCTGCAACATCGGATCCCATGGCACCGAGCCCTGTCTCCCCCAGGCTACACACTCCCCGGCACTGTGATTGAGCCCCTAAACTTCATCACTTCGAGCCCCACAGGACAGGGACTCTCTGACTCGTGGAGCTGCTGACAGCGTCAAAGCTGGAGCGGGTCCCCGCAGCCGCAGCGCCGCTGTCGCGCGTCAGGACACAGCAGCCCGCGGCTGCGGGGCCACGGCTGGGGATGGGGTGAGCTTTCAACACCACTCACAAGCGCCCACGGAAATCTGACACCTTTATCCTGCTCTTCATCGCTAAGGGAATTAGCTGAGGTCACTTATCAAAGCTGTTGGATCCTCAGCAACCTCCCAGCTGAAGTGGGGTGAAAAATTGAAATGACTGCAAAGAGCACAGTCAAACCCCAAAAATGACTGAGATGTGGTTGCCCACAACAGTCCTCACCTGGTATCCCATGAAGACAATTTTATAACCAAGAAGCTGCCCAAAACCTTGGGAACTACTGAGGGGGGGAGGTTCTCCTGTCCCACTGCCTCTTCTCCAGAGTCTGCTGTATTGATTGTTGTTCCTACACTAGAAAAAGCCACAGCCAGACCCAGCAGACTGAATATCTCCCACAAAGTGTCCACACCAGTTACCAGTGACATTATCAAGTGCCCACATGGGAGTGAGGGAGCCAAAATCCACAGTGGGTGAGGCATCTGGAGCCAGGGCAGGCGACCTCGGGGGCCTCCACTGCAATTTCCTCTATCTTCCCCCAAGAGATTCAGATCTTGTGATATCACCACGGGCTGGATTAATGAGCCACTTCTGGTAACCCACATGGGCAATTCTGCTGGGCTTCCCCAACAGACTTCAGGACAGTGACAGCTTTATTTTTAAAGACACAAATGGCTTTATTCTTAGCCATATTTCATGGGCGCTTTTCATCACCTGGGTCTGCCTCTAGCAGCAGGGCACCCTCTCCCTGGGCACTGTTTGCTGAAGCAGTTCAAAGTCTCTGTTACCTTCCCAAAAACACTGGCTGGAACAAACAGGCCCCTTGTACTTTGTAGCTGTGCAGAACGGAGCAGCTCTGTCAGTATAAATGCACTGCTTTCCCTGCAAAAGGCAACTTCCCTGGATTTGGGGCACAGCCAGAGAATCAGAGCAAACTGATTGCTTCTAAAGACTTCCTAATTTTGAGAAATCTCAGACCACATCCAGTCTATCCAGCAACATCCTCCTAGGGCAGACAGCACTCTGGGGATGGAGGAGCCCTTTGCAGGATGGGTTGTTACTGAGGAGATGAAGATTATTGCCATGGAATAACAACAAGGAGGAGTGAGGGCTTCCTCAGCCCCGCCAGCTGTGCTTTGATACCACAGCACATCTGGAACAGCATGCAGTAACCCCACTGAGCTCAGAACCAGCAGGTCAGGAGCCGAGCGGAAGCTTTTAATAAATTGCTTACCTGTGGTTTTAGGAGCAAGAGTCCAATTAGGACAACATCATCTTTTCCATATTTTTTCCAGATAAATCACCCAAGATCCTGCCCAAAGAGGACTTGGCTATTCCTCACCTTTTACCTATTTTAAGCACGGAAGCTGTTTAGCAGGGCTGGACGATTTTCTCTTCCTGTGTCATGGTATTACTTTCTAGTTCCCTTCTAAGTACTTCAGGGCATATTGTACCATTAAACATATTTGGGTTTTCTAAATGACTGTCCTGGGAAGCAACCGCCTCAAACGCTGCATCTTAATTTCACAAAAGTCTCAGGAGCCAAATGTGCAACTGATCTCTGCTACATCCCCATTAATCCCCTGCTGGCATCCGTTCAACCGGAGCTCGACCGCGAGCGCGGCCCCACAGCGCCAGGGACCAGCGGCTCCCCGGATGCTCTGCCCTCCAGCACAGACCCTGCACTTCCAGAACCTTCTGTGGGCTCTTGAACTTCTCCTCCTCTTTTCCTGCAGGCAGCAGGACACCCAGCTCTGCCTCCTCTCCTCTTTTCCTGCAGGGAGCAGGACACCCAGCTCTGCCTCCTCACTGCAGGCCAGCCTGGTGCCCGTGAGTGGGTAATCAGTGCCTTGTGACTCAGGGAGAGATCAGCACGGAGCTGGTGGCTCTCCCCCTCACCCTCAGACACCTGGATCTCCAACAAATCACCAGCCCCTACTTCCCTTTTTTTTATGAAGGGTCCAAAGTGCCCCTCCTGAGTGGTCACCCCTGTAAGCACTGGACACAGCAAGTGCTGAGGTGCTGCTGTGTGGCAGGATCTGAGCTGTTCCCAGCACTGCTGTTGCTTCCGTGCTCCAGGAGGGAAAGGGGACAAAGAATTATAGATCCGAGTCAAAAAACCCAACAGCAGGGACAAGCTGTCACTTTGCATCCACACTCCCTTCACCTACACGGCCTGGAAAAGGCCTCTCAGCCCTGTGACCTGTAGCCAGCAGTTCTGCAGGAGAATGAAGGAGCCAGCAGAGCTCAGGAGACTCGGGTTGGTTCCGAGGCACTGGCAGGCTCGAGCAGAGACCCACATGGGGTCTCTCCTCAACAGCTGCTCCCACACAGCGAGGGCCAGCCCAGACCTGGAGCAGAGGCAGCTCCATGGGAAGCCCATCAGCTCCGAGGCTGAGCTCTGCCCTCGGGGTCATAAGGATGTCCCCCAGGCTGGGATCTCAGCCCAGGCCGGGATCAGGCTTGCTTTGCTTCAAGGGTAGCTGTTCAATTACTTGAAACCCATTTCTGACAGCCACTGCCAAGGGCACTTTGTACAAACCAGTTCCCACAGCCAGGGCAGCTCTCAGCTATGGGGCTTTCACCGAAATGGCAGCGAGGAGATGAAGGGCAAGGCTTGTTTTGACACGCTCTGGAGGGCAGCTTTCAGCCACCACGTGGATCTGCCTTGATGGCTTCGTGCTCCTCGCAGGCAACAGCCATTGAGAGCTCCAGGAGCCACCTTTGCACTGGGTGAGGGCAACGGAAGAGAGGGGGTTAAACCCAGAAATTCAAGGGAAGGGAGCATAGTTAGGTGATGGGAGAGACAGAAAACAGCCTCTAGTCCCTCCTGGGTGTGTGAACCATCTGAGCTCAGCTTCTGCCAGAGGGTCCTGGTGCACGGGCAGGAGTGGGCTTTGAGGTGGGGGGAAGGAAAAGCCCAAGCTCCAACCAGTGTGGATTGGAGGGCGGGTAAGGAGAATAAGAACCAGGAGGCTAGGCCGGCAAGAATTCACACCCTGTGCCCTCAGCTCCAAACACAGCTTAGTTGCTAACAATATTAAATTCCAAAAAGACTTGTAATGTAGGAAAATAAAATAAACATCCTGCACACTTACCCAATCCTGGTAAACAGCTTCCCATGGGCATGGAGAAAACTGAGGATGAACCTTTTGTTCAGCTGCATGGGAAAAAAAAAAAAAAAGAAAAAAAAAAAAGAGAGAGAGGAGAAAACAATTAAACTCTCTCCTATTTCCTGTGAATTAAGAATGTCCCCAGTGACAGAAGAACCTGGCCTGGATGCTGGGGGTGGCACTGGAGATGGGAACCAAATGGACATGCCCAAACTCTTACAAACATCATGCACAGAGGCAGAGGCAAGTGCCAAACAGCTGGAGCTGGAGCTGGAACCGGAGCTGGGAGAGGCGGTGGAGACACAGCACCCTCTGCCGGGTCCTGTGATCCTGCACAGGGCTGCTGTGCCCCGGGAGCCCCAAACCCCACACCCTGGGCACCCCACACCCGATACCTACACCCCAAAACCTGATACCTACACCCCGGGCACTCCAAACCTGATACCTGCACCCCGGGCATTTCTAGGCAAAGGTCTCTTCCCCCGTCTCACCACCTCAAAGCTTAGCACAGCCCAAAGGGTTCTGCAGAAGGAGTCCCCAAAGGCAGCATTCCCCACTAGCATTCCCATCGATGGAAAAAACAACCCCACAACCACCAGCAGCAGCCTGTTCCGTGCTCCCGACTGTGTCAGAGGCAGAGCAGCAGCTGGACACGGCAGAGAGGGAGCGGGATGTCCTCCCCAGCGCTGTTCTGCAGAGCAGCCAGCACAGAGAGCTCAGCAGCAGCACTCGAAGCACGGGTTTGTGCCCTGCCAGGAGCAGCTTCCAGAAGCGAGGGAGGATTGGGGTGATGCTGCACCCCGTCATTTAACTGGTGTTAGAGACAGTGTTCAGCTGTGCCAGCAGAGCCTCTGAGACCCTGCATTTTGAACAGCTACTGAACTGCCCAGGGAAGCTGTGGATGCCCCACTCCTGGAAGTGTTCAAGGCCAGGGTGGATGGGGCTCTGAGCAATCTGCTCAAGTGCAAGCTGTCCCTGCCCACGGCAGGGGGGTTGGAACTAGATGGTCTTTAAGGTCCCTTCCTACCCAAACCATTCCATGATTCTCTGGACACGGAACTAAGGGGACACAGGGGAGCTGGCTGTAGCACACAGTGTGAAGGCAGCTTCCTGCCCTGCTTTGGTCCCCTGACTCCAAAACCTGACTTGAATAATTACTTACTACTGCTCCAGGCCACCTCTGCTCACTCAGCACAGCTCTGGGCTTTCCCAGTCCTTATCTACACGGCTCTGAGGACGGCTGTGGGTGGGTAAGCACTCACTCAGCCCGGCCCTGGAGGTGGCTGTGTCACAGCAGCAGTGGACTGGCCTCGCTTTTACCTTCCCCAGAGCAGGAGGTTTTCCTCTCTCTGTGTGCCTGCACAGCCTCAGCGCGCTGAGAAAAGCCAGGCCCCGAGCGCTGCGAGGGAGACGCTGACCAGGAGCGACCCAGAGCAGCACCACACTGCTCCAACCCACCCAGGGCTTTTACAGCTTCAACTCCCCCACTTCCACTCGCAGGGGGAAGCAGGAGCACAAAGAGGGGATATGATTACCTGGCAGGGCTGTGGCAGTGCCCAGCCAAGAGCTGGGCACACGCCAGAGGATGGAGGGCAGGCACTGGCTGGTGCCTCCCGAGTTCCCTGCCAGGCCTGGCTGCAGGGGACAGCTGTCACTGGCATCCCAGCTCTGGTGCCACCTCCCACCCCCATTTGCTGAGCCCCTGGGCTCACACCGTGACTGATGCCAGCTGCTCTGCACCTCCAGTGAGGTGTAATTAACCCGGCTGCGTTCCCGGAGGATCCATGCAGGAGAATGATGCCCTGCTGCAGAGTCGCTCCCGGGCCATGTGCGAGTTTAAACATAAAACCTGTCTCATAAAACAAGCCAGACCAATTAAACTGGCCCCCGCAGCAAGGGGTTCTTGCTTACTCACTATTTTACTGCTGCCCTAAAGAGCCCTTTCCACTAGAACTCAACTTGATTTGCCACCATTTTATTAACTCTGCAGATGGAACCCAGAAGAGACTGGGGAATACTGGGACAGCACAGCAAAGCCCTTATTCATTCTGCCAGTGAAGTTTGGATATAGCTGATTCTTCACCTTAGGACACTATGGTAATTGAGAGCTTGAAGCCTTTAACAGGTACTTTTTTTCCAGGCAACAGCTTGTGGAGGCAAAAAGCTGGTTTGTGACCAGCTCTGGCTGAAATCACAGACCCTGGCACAGACACAGCCCAAGGAATCTAAGGAATCACAGCCCCCAGCTCAGTGCAAGAGCCTTGGTGGGGCGGTAGGCAGTGCTCTGCCCCACAGCAAGACCCTGTGCAAGACCTGGAAGAGGGGGTCCATGCTCTGCACCCTTCGAGGGGGAATATGGAAAAGAGAAGGAGCTTGTGGCCTGACCCATCTCTACTGGAAAGCAACACTCGTGGGCAGGCTGCAGGTGGGGGAAAGAAGAAATTGGGGCAGAAGTTTTCCTCCAAGGCCCACATTCACCTACGGCCCCAAGAGTCTTCTGCAATCCCCCCACTTTACCGGCAGTGGGGGAAAACCAAAATTCCCCACCTTGAATGGAAAGTGACACCCAGCAGAGACATACCCAGAGTGTTTCCACAGACACCCAGCTCCAGGAGGGCTTCTCAGGACATTGGCTTCACCCCCATTTTCTCAGAGCAAGTTTCACGCTCAGCCTTTTCACTCGCAATCCCAAGGACTAACCAGTCACACTCCCCAGGAACCAGTACAGAACTGGGACAGAGATATGTGCTCACTTATAATTGTTTTTAAGGAAACGTGATACCTGCCTCTAGGAATGAAGCATGTTTCATGCCTCTTGCCAACTTAAACCACAACCCCAGCAAGCCCAGGCAGAGCCCTGTGTGCCCCACACTGTGGCATCTCAAGCAGGCACCTCACGCTTCTTTCACCACTTTTTCTCTCACAGCCTCGAGGTTTTGATGAGCTCATCACTCAACTTTGGACCTTTCATCTTTGGGTTCACGCTAAGGCCATGGGGCTGCTTTGACTGGGCTTTTCTCTGGATGACTGTTTCCCTACTGACTCACCTGTCCCTCAGCCTCTGGGAGCCCTCCCAGCTCCTCCCATCAAACTCAGCTTCTCACGGGGAGAGAGAAACAGCGACCTCCATGAGTGGCCTGGCACAGAGGAAGTTCTGTCACCTGCTGGTCTGCACGGTGGAGAGGAACACTTCCCAAAAACATTGCCAGCATGCTCACTACCCTGACGGTGCTACCACGAGCTCTACAACAACTTATTGCCTTCATCTCACTCACTGTGCAGCTTAAAACAGTCCCCTCCAAAGATTTCCCAAAAATGGTCCACGTGCCAATATCAGGATGCCAGACCAGGACTCCCAGTACACTGACACTGCTGCCCTTTGTGGGCAACGCTGTTCCTTGGGACAGGGAACCAAATTTGGATCGTCCCTGTTGCTCATTTGGGAAAAGCCCATCAAGAAAAGCTTATACAACAACGAAACTATGTCAAAAACTGGATTTTGGCCCTTCCAGCTGAAAAGCGGGCATCACCGATATGGAAGTTATGAGCATATAGTGAAGGCATTAGTTATAAAAACAAACCAGCTGTCAAGAAGAAGAAGGGGTCCCTGCACACAGTAGTGCCTGAAGCTGAAAACAGCTGTTTCGGCTGTCATGAGTCAGCATGTGCAGACAGACTAAATCCACCTGGGAAGAGGCAACCTCACCAGAGGAAGCAGCCCAGTGCAGCTTGGGGAGCATTCACACACCTCGCCGCCAACCCAACTGGATTTGTTGCCATGGAAGGAATCAACAGTGACTAACAACTTCTCGTGGAGCAGCTGAAAGAGCAGAGATAGCAACGGGGCTGAACAGGCAGCTCAAATCTCCTCGAGGCCGCCGGGAGCACGGCCTGACAGCAACACGGAACCGCTCGGGCAGCTCCAGGAAAGGTCCTCCTCGTCTCCAGCCAGGAGAGAAGAAAGCAAGACTAAACCTCCAGAGACTGCAGTGACCACGTTGAAAATGGTGTTCCCCACCCCAGCACGGCAATGCTAGAAATGCCACAGGAGAGCACAGGAAAAGGAGTGCCACGAGCCAGGCTGGGAAGTGGCGCTGCTGCGCTTGAACCCGTTTGGCTCCGGGCAAGGAGTGCACAGAGCTTTGGCACCTGAGCATCAGCCCCAGCTGTGAAGGAGGCACCAAATAAGGGAAAGATTCTGGACATTCGACTCCTGGGGAAAAAGCGTTTCAAGTTAAAAATTGTTACTTCAGGTTTGGAAGTAAATTCCAGGATCTGGTCTTTATCAAGCGAGGCAAACTTTCTTCAACATCAGCAAAGCATCTGTGGAGCAGAAAGCGGTGTCAGAGTCAAAATAGGCTGCAAAAGACAAGTCCATTAATCAAGAGACCAGATGCAAAACTGCCTGTAACAAATGCGCTGTCTCCACCGGAGTGGAAGGGCCTGGAGCACAGCAGGATGTTCTCCTGAGTGTAAGGGTCTCCTCGGTGACAAGGGGTTGGGATACAGACCACAGAGCCACACAGCTCTGCTCCAAAACACGTACCACACTCATCCCAAATATTTTTAGGGTTTCTTGGGCAGTCAGACTTTTCCAGGCACAGCTTCCTTGCTGAGAACTGTGTGAAATAACATCCAGGCACCCAAAACGTGCCATATTCTCAACTCTCAGCTCAAGGGTTTATTCCTCTTTTTCCACAGGCAGCTCCCTCACAGCACCCAGTCCAACACGGAGACAGAGATTCCTGAAAAGCCCAGGATGCTGCAGTGGGCTCGACTGGCAGGATACCAGGAGGAATTTTTACTGCTACAGGTGTAACCCCACCAAAGTGCTGGTGGGAAAGGGTTTTGTGCAAATGGCTACCCTACATAAAGGAGATGAGACAAAAGGGCTGTTAAGATTGTCTGGCATTTTTGCAGTGTTTACAAGGTACCCACAGAGCTGTGGGCAAATTCCAGCTGGGCTAATTACCATAATCACTTCTCTTCATATACCACCTGCAACCACAAATGGATACAGGGCTTGCCTTGGCTGCTTCTTGCCACGTGTTTAGTGCAGGTTTCTGCTTAGCAGAGCAATGTCCTGCCCTGAAA
>QWTY01040291.1:0-22749 GCA_008033365.1 Pseudorectes ferrugineus
AATCCACAACATTATAAAATGCACTATTCAATTCATCTGGCTACACATGGGGAGCTGTGGTAGAGAAAGGAAACAAATATTCTGCATAAAGTAAGGTCCGAAGACCACTGTGGGAGTCTGAGGACTGAGGGACTGGGAAAGCTGGAGGAGCAGCAGTAGCTTCGCTTTGTAGGCTTGAAAGCTGCTGGTGGAGTTTCACTGTTTAGAGAATGTGTTTGTTTCAGGTAATTCATGCTGTGAGTGTGGGAAACTGTCACCTGAACGGGAAAGGGAATTTGTTGCAGGATCATGGGTATTCTAGTCTGTCTCCAAAATATGCTTCATGACTCTGAGGAAGCCACTTGAAAGGATTTCTGTTACCAGTTCAATCCATGTTATTGGACTGAATGTATCATTAACCTTAGAGAAGGTACTGCTCTTAGATGGTACTGCTGGAACCTTCTGAAGGCATTTGGGGCACTTCAGGAGGCCTAGCAGGATAATACACGGGTGGACACTTTGAACTCCTGACAGCAGCAGAAATAAGAACTTGCTGGTGAAAGGACAGTAGCTCAGTGTTAAGAATGGAGAAGGAAAGATACCACGGTGTTCACACACAAAACAGCTATCAGAGCCAAAAGAGTCTCCGAATTTCTGTGGAGACTCATCAGGGTGGATTGTTTGTTGTTTACTGTGCACCAGAACTGGCAAAAGGCCCAGCAGCATCAAGGCCAATGGTGCCTGTCACACCTCAGGAGTGTCACAACATCAGTAATGGCAATGGGGAAGCTCCAGTAGGCATCCCAAATATCCTTTCTAGGGTCCTCCTTCTTTTGCAAGTTACAGGATGGCTTAGGGAGTTGGTACACAGAATCATACTCTTGATAATCCTGTCTTTTGATGGGGGAGGTCCAGGAAGGTTGTCTGGCTTGGATGTTGTGCACAGGTGGGTTTGCATACGGGAATGGAGGCTGGAACTTGTCTTGGAGCATGTGTGCCATCAGCTCTGTGCCAAACTCTTCTGTCTGACCTTGCAGCCAAGTGCCTTTTCCTGGAGTTTTATTCAGTAAAGTCAGAAATGGGACAATTTTTGCAAGCGATGCCTGAGCAGGTATTCTGCTGGTTGGAAGATGATGGTTGGAACTGTACCAATAAAAAGGATCCTTTGCAGTATCAAGGAAGAGGTTTTAAAAGGCATAACAGTCATGGCTCGGTTGCTCCAGCAAGAAGGCATCTGATCTAATTTTTTTCATTCATAGTGTGGTTCCTGAGGGACCAATGTAATCGCTGTGGTCTGAAGAACTCCACATGCAAAGGCAAGAAGTTGCTGCATTATAAGTGAGGGAATATCCCTGTGAGGTCACAGTAGGACTGAGAAAATGGGCTTCCTCTCGGAAGGCAGATAGACCTTTCCCCTACTATCTCTCATTTGCACTTCTTGCATTTGTGTGGTGGTCAGTGCTGTTCTGCCCATCAGCTGAGTCTGGAATAATGGTCTAAGCACATCTGAATTGATTAAATATTGTGATCTGGATAGGATATTGAGAGGGTGTTTTTTTTCCCACAGTTTGGAATGTGTGATGTCAGGAGTAATTAATGAAAGGATTTGTCCACTAAAATTATAGACAATGGATTGCATAGATAAACTAGAGAGCCCTGGAAAGGTCTGAACAACTGAAGTGAAATAGTTTAGATGGGTCACCAGAAAGCTATGGACCCAAACCAACCTCTCCTGTGTTGAACAAGCTCAGCAGGTTTTGGCAAGTGTTTTTGTCATTGGTGGATGGAAGAAGTGTTGACAGAGATTAGAGATAATTTTCAGAGGGAGAGAGCCCTCTGATAACAAGGAGTACAGCTAAGCATGTGGGATAGTTTCTAGAAATCCTGTATTGTGATGGGAACAATGAGAAAATATTTTTTGGGGGGTAATACGGCAGTTTATTTCTGAAATTAATAATTAATCCCACGAGAAATTTTTCCTGATACTATTTATCCATAGTTTTTAATTTCTTCCTCGTCTTCATTCTAGATTTTACTAATTGCAAAATTTACTACATTAGCTTGTTCTTTCTTTCCAGCATTTCAGATGAATAATATCACATGTGAAGTGTAACCCCAGGCGAAGAATGTTTCCTGGGGTGCACCTATGAGAGTGGCTTTGCCACTCCTATTTTTGTTTGCCTGTAACCTCACTGCAAATGTTGTATTTTGTGTTACTTTTACCAAAAAGAACATTATAAAAATTACCTCACGATACATTGGAGGGTTGTACGAAATTTGTTCCTGCATCCATTCCCATTATACTTTATTTAAAATGGAAGAAAAGCTTCATTTTGGTAGTGGGTTTCCACAACTGCAAGATGAATACTCTCTCTAGTTTTGCCTCACCCTTACGCCACTGCTGCTGTACCAGCAAATGCTCGCCTCTCTGCTGCAGAGTGGCAGGCACTGAGGGACACATGTATGATCCTAACGACACAGAGAGGAAGGCATGCTCCTTCCTCCAAGTGCCTTTTCACCAGCAACCGAGCCAAGGGATTGCAAATGCCTGCCCAATGTTTTCTGGGCCCATAACACGAGCCCAGCTGGCGTGAGAGCTGCTGCACTTGGGCAGCAGTGACAGAAAAGGTAAGGCTGTTGTACACAGGTGGCTGATTCATGTGCTTTAGTGCTTTTTGTGTTGTTTTCTGCTGATTATCAGTGGTAACCTGGGCTTTCTCCCCTGTGTCTCCGCTGGCAGGGTCCAGCATCAGAACGAGCCCATCCGTGTTGCTACAGGGACGGGGTCCCGCTGGACTAGGTGGCTGCGCTCGCTCAACATCCCCCTCCCCTCCGACTTCTACTGAAGCCCACACCCGACACTGAGGGGCCACAAAGAGGCTTCTGGTGAACTCCACGGTAATTTAAGTTTCCAAAGAAAGGTCTGAGAGCCCCAGGGTATTTGTTGTATCTGCTGATTTTCTTTCTGGCCTCTTTTATCTTTCAGATGTCTCAAGCTGAGGAAGTGCATCACTAACAACTCTTAGAAGAATGAAGGACCATTCTTACACAACCTTTCATCTCCGCTCCCTCTCCCTTTTTTTTTTCAAATGTGAAAGACTATGTTTAAAACAATGCCCAATTAACACAAATAAATGTAAATAGGTGTACAAAAAGTTGTATAAAAGTTAAATATTAATTATTGAAATATGGCAAAAGCAGGATTTTTAGAAAATAAAAGTCTTTTTTTTCCTTTCTGTAGTTCTGCTGTGTTATTTTGAGAAATACCCCTCATGTGAAGGGGGAACCAGCAGATCATGCTAGCCATTTGGTTTGGACACTGCTGAGAAACCCTCAGGCTGAGTCTCCATCCATTGGGGGCCAAATGTACTGTTTGTATTTGTGTGTGGAGGAGCACTGAAGGCAAAAGTTTTAAGTCATGAAAGAACTTTTGAGGTGAATACAGCTTTCTTTACTGAAACAATACCATCCCCCGTGCTTCTCTTGGGTTGTCAGAAAGCTCAGAATAGTAGCCTGCATTATTAATGAAGCTACCAAAGGAAGGGGAAGCTGGATCTGACATGAAAGAATTCAAATTTTGTAGATAGGTATCAAAAAATACAGATTCTCTGGTGAAATGGAGCACAGTAGCCTATTCTAAATGAGAACTGTAATGTAAGAACCTGTGTGACTGTAAGTTCCTATACAAAATTGCCCATTTCATTATAAACCAGGCATAATCCAAAAACAAGGCAGCAGTTTGACGTATACCAGGTGTTGGGAAATGATCCCTGGGCTCATAGAGTCCACTGCAGCCTTAGGCACTCCTTCAACAGACTTTTAGTGAGGACGGATGCCCAGAGCCTCTGATTTTTTCTTTCCCTGCTACAGGGCATAATATGCTCCCAGTTCTCCTAGTGAAACTGAGGTCTGCAATAAAAAAAGGCTACAAATCACAAACTGTGATGGAGAAGAGAAAAGGAGCATTAATCTGTGTAATGAGAGCTGTCTAATAGCGGGTTGATTGTTAAAGAAATTATCAGCTAATCCCAACAAGTGGAAGTTATTCAGTGCTCCAAAGATAGGCAAAATATTCAAAGGTCCCTGCCAACCTGAGCTCTTCTGCACCCAGCTCAGCTATGTTTCTAGCCATGGCTAAAATTCAGAGAAACATGACTTTCTGAAGTCATGACTTTAGGCTGATGACTTTAGGCTGAATTTCCTAAAATTCAGAGAAAGATGAGTGCCCTTGCTCTTCTTAAAACAAGGGTATGGACCACCAGGTTAAAAAAAAAGTTAAAAAATTAAAGCATCTCTCTTTTGCTGTGACCAGCAGAAGCGTTAGAATTTGGGATATAAAAGTTAAAAGAGCAGCATGGGGGGGTAACAAACAAGTGACAGCAGCTGGGCTTCCTTACAGCGGTGGCAGCAGAGGTGACAACCCAATAGAGACATCTCAGCCATTGGTCCTTAATGACTGAGCTGTCCTGGTTCTTCCCAGGAGCCTTCCAAGCTCTGTTCTGTACAACAGTGCAGGTTCTCCCACACTGTTTGAAGGTCATGCCTTGAACCTCCTAACTTTGAGCCTAACTTTATACTTTGCTGATACCGGTACCTCAAATAATACTACACTTTACTGGATGTTTACCTCCCTGAAGAGATATCTTTACCTATCTTTGCACTTTCATTCTATCAGGCTATGCAGGCTGAGGTCTTTTAATATCTATCATGCTGTTTCTTGCCTTCCTTAATATTTTAATGAAGTATTTGAGGATGGTGACACCATATGTCCTGTAATGTTACAACTATTTGACTACAAAACAGTAATTAACTACAAAAATTTGTCTGAAACAAAACTTGAGTGGTACTTATATCCATTTACCTGTGTGCAGGTGGAAACACTGAGTATATTTTTACCAATTCCTGACCAATGTTCTTTGAACTCTTTTAAAATACGTTTTCAAAAATAAATCTTACAAATTTTTTAAGTGTATAACTGGGTTTTTTTGATGAGAGGTGTTTGCTTGAGTTTTGTTGTTGATGTTTTTTTATAATGGAAAGTTTTCCTGAAAGTTCTGCACTGTATTTAGCCAGGTCATATTTTTCTCTTAGAGGAAAATACTGACTTGGAAACGAAACTTTAAACTGTTTATGAGCTTTGCAATTTTGAGTGAATACTATCATGTATGTTTATACTGAAATCTAATTGTTGTGATAAATTTTCACTTTAAGTGGATAAAAACAATGTCATTCATATAATTTTGAAGGAATTGTATTTTCTGGTTTCAGCTGAGATAAAATACATACACTGAGTACAGAATTGTATGAGACCTCAAAATGTGTAATCCATGGCTTGTAAAGTCTGAATAAACAGCTCATACTCTCTGCAGAAGGTTGGAGAGTCAGTCCTCAATCCTTGTACAGTTACATATGTATGTATTCCCTTTGGAGTAATCTGAGTTCTTGAGCCATTATATGAATTTACATCTGTATTTTAATGAAATGGTAAATTATAAGATATCCTTAATGAGACACTGCCTGATTTTTCTGATGGAAAAATATTTTAGAATATAAAAATTGTTCGCTGCAGTATATGTATTCACCCCTGCTCTTAGATGTGGAAACACATCTATACATACAGTGATCTATTAGAATCTCATGTGTGATTTGCAGATCACTTCATAGAGGTAAGTACAATTTCTTCTGCCATGAAGAAATTGTAAGTTGTGGAAAGCTAGGCAGTTGTATTAGTTTTTGAAGTACAAAAACTTGGATAAAACTCTGTAATGCTTAAAAGAATCAAAATGGATTTAACAGCTGCAGCTGTCCTCAAACTCAGTATGTCACATACCAGTATTCATTGCATGGTTTACTAAAGCAAATGTATAAGACCACAG
This sequence comes from Pseudorectes ferrugineus, assembly GCA_008033365.1. NCBI lineage: Eukaryota > Metazoa > Chordata > Aves > Passeriformes > Pseudorectes > Pseudorectes ferrugineus. The sequence continues at coordinate 5,856 of QWTY01040291.1, forward strand.
AAGTAGAAATCCAGCTTCATATTTATCATGAGTGGATGGAAAAATTGCAACTCAGCTCATCACCTGATCCTAAGCTTTAAAGTATTTTTGAGTGAGAATGTTAAAGTCAGAAATGTCAAAGGTGTTGGGGGGGTAACAACTAATGTGTTAACCATAGACTTAAATATTTGTCTGAGTTTTCCCACCCATGACATTATCTTCCTTTTTTTTTTTTCAGTTGGGACTATCCTGATGGCATTATTACAAATGGAGTACTAGTGGTAAAATATATATTTATTATGATCTTTCTTGTGTCTGAATAACAAGTGTTCATGTTTCTAACTCTGGAAACTTTGAGCTGTGTCCCAAAGCCAGTACTGCCACCTACTTTCTTCGATGAACCATAAGCTCAGAACTATCAGGAGTTAATGAAGAAAGTGTTACAATGCTCATAAAAATAGTCCCATATCTTAATACGCTCATTATTTTGAATACGTCTCATCTTCTTTGCTTAACTGTCTCTCCAAGTTCAAGCAGTTCATGAGTTGTTCCTCTTTATTTCAGTTTCGGAGAGAAATACCATGTAACTATTGCCCTCATGTTATTTGAAGACATAGTAACAGATAATAATTGTGTTGCTCATTGATCAGCCAGAGGGGTTGGTTGGGAACAGTATGAATCACTTGCAATGACATTTACACTTCTCTCAATCATCATTTATCCTCTCTTCCTGCAGGCACGTGACGTTTCCTGTTTGGAGGTTAGAGTGGATACAGGGAAGCTGAAGCAGCAATCCACAAGTGAGGTTATTGCTTCATTAGCCTATTGTTCTTGTGTTGTGATTCAGTCATTATAACAGATGTTGAAAAAAATTAATAATCCGTTGTGCATGTTGCTCTATCTGTGTCACATAATACTTAGTTTTGCCATGCCCCACCTTGCAGAAAGATTGTATCTGTCAAAATTCAAGTTCGTCAAGTATTTAGTTATGAGGCAAATCTTAAACTGATGCAAAAATAGAGCCACATATACTAGAATGAGAAACTTGGAAAAGTTAGGTTGGTTCTCTTTGTTTATTGCTTGTTCAAAACAAATTTTTCTAACTAAGTGGGATCTTTTAAAATTATCTTATAACTAATATGTAGAAATCTTATCCCATATGTTTGATTTGGGCTTGAGTACGTACAAAGTTTCTGCATATTTAGGGTTCTGAAGGAGACTCTTTTTTGTGCTTCTTTAGCAAAAGTAATAAACCTAAGTTTAAATGTAAAGTTGTATCACAGGGGTCTTCGCAAGTTGCAGGTATCTGCTACCATAGAATCACCAAAACAGTACTTTGTCTATAAAATGTAGCTCTAACAAATACAGCAGGATTCTTCACTAGTTTTTAAGTTGATTCAAATGAACAGTAGCTTGTGTAAAGCTGCTCCTGGGGCAAATCTCAAAAACTCATGGCTATTCCGAGTTAATTTGTGAATGGAAAATTGACTTCTATGAAGAAAATGGTAGCAATGACTGGGTAGCATTATAGGAAGTTTCAGACTGAGATGTAACATGGGGAGGAAAGGTTAGTGACCTAAAATTATATGACTTTTGGCCCTGATCTTGCAATAGAACAGCATATGATCTCTCTGTAAACATAAAGGCTTTTCTGTACAAGAAACACAGCCTTCAGGTTGTTTCCGTTTTGGTGACATGAGGGCACATGCCAAGTAGTCTGCTTGAGTTTTGAGTTTATAGAATTATTTGACTATTAGTCTTAATATTACAAAATGTACACTATGAATCAGAACAGACTGCCATCAAATAAATTACTTTTATGCAACATGAATAATCCAAAATGCCTTTAAACTGACCCTCCCTTAAACCTAAACGTTGGTTTAATTTATTCATGGACAGCATCTAACAAATAGCAAGCTATAGTATTTTAAAAATCTGTGAATTCTGTATATTGATTATTTACACAGATTCACCAAGATATTTTATTTCAGTTTTCAGTCTGTTTTGGCCACCTGAAGTCTACTTAGTCATTGTGGTGTAAGGAAAATTCAACAAAAAGTGTGCAGAATAGGGGCGGATTGGGGTTTCTATTAGATATGTGTGTTTGCTTGTAATAGTTAAAATTCTGCTTGTTCCTTGCCTCTCTGTTTAGACCCTGAGCTTACATTTACAGTGAAAGGATCCCATGAAGGAAGCCAGAAGATTTTGCTGGACTCTGGCCCCAGCCTTCATATAATCATATTTCACTGCATCATAAATGACCACACAAGACTGGATATCGTATTACCAGAAGAGGTAAGTTCTCCTTCTGTCTGTTATTATTACCCAAATGAAATTAGAACAAGAAATTAACAGAACCAGTAAACTGAACTAGCCTTCTTAGTGGAGAAGTTCTAGACATGATAAACCTTTCATGTGTTAATACCCAATTGCTTTTTACATTTCTTCAGCTGGCTGATGGAAATGAAACAGAGAAATCTGGGGTCCTTTCCTTCCCTCTGAATTCACTCCCTTTGCAGAAGGAAATAATACTAGAAGAGGTCAGTATTTTTAAAATGTGCTTAATATTGTCCTGCTAGAAATGAAGTTACCAAGTAAACAAAATCACTGTATAAAATCGTATTTTTATTATTTAATTATCTAGCTATTTATTAGAAATGTTTAAAAAATTTAAGGTTGTCATATTCACTTTTAAGGAAGAAGGTGTTAACAATTGCTTTAATTATACAAAAAATCGTTGCAAACCTGCATCCCACAGTTAGGATTAAGTGGTTTCAAGGAACAAAAAATGACTGTCATATGCACATGCAGTCAAAACCACTTTTTTTTTCTTTTAATATTGGGGTAATACTAGAATGGCTAACAACTGAAAAAAGACCAATTCAGATTATGATCTCAGTTCAGATTTGAGTTTGTCTAAATATTGATATTGGAGGTTCTTTTTAGTTTGTCTAAATATTGATATTGAGGGTTCTTTTGTATGTACTTTTTAAAATTTTTATTTTAATAAGGTAACTTTTCTCATTCTTGTTGCCCCTTCTAAGTGTGCACACTGGGAACTGGTGTAAACACGCAAGCTTGTGGCACTCTATCTGCCCCAAACACCCAGGCTTATTAGAGAAGAGAAAAATTGATTCCAGGGCAAGGAGTGAGGCTTCAGTTAATTGTATAAAAATAATGTCCTTAGCCATATGATTTATTGTTTGAGAACCATCTCTCTTAGTCTGAGCATTGCCTGAGCTTGAAGGAAATAAATGTTTTAAAATTTGGTGGTAATTAGCTTTTCTTTTCTCACTTTCTAGGATAATTCATTTCACTTGTGCTTGACAGCGAGAAAATGGTAAGATAGCCTCTTTTTGTCCTATCATCCAGGACTACTGTAAACTAGTTATGTAGGCTTTTTCTGTGATAGGTGGAGAGATGAACACATACTGCGTGAGTGCTTTGTGTTGTGCTCATGTGGTGCATGAGGTAAGTGCGACTCTGCTGCAGTTACAGGGCCGTGCAGTTCAGTATGAGCTTGTGAGCCTTCATTCAGAGTAAATTACTCTGCTTTATGCCTGTTGTCCTCACACATGAATAAAACTGTACTATTCACATATTAATTTTATTTCCTGTTTATGCCAATAGTCAGATCTGCTCAATGGCTGAAATAAATCCTATCAGTCTTTAACTTTGCAAAATCACCAAAACAAGCATAGGGAAGCCTGGCTTTTGCCCCTTCTGCTTCACCGAGCAGAATGGGAGCTGAGACCTGACCAGCTGCACCTCTGCCAACCCACTTGCAGGGACAGAATTGCACCAGTGATAGGTAAAATTGAAGACAATGAGGTTTTATGGTACAGCTGAAAACTTCCTATGGTTCACAGCACCCCCACTATTGGGTGATATACAGAAGGGAAGCAAGGTGGATTTTCACAGCACAGGAGAGCTTTGTGTAAATGGAGAGCTATCTATACAACCTCAGCCCATAACAAAATATATTGACATATAAATTTAACAGACACAGATATAGAAAGAAAGCAAGAAAAATTTTAATCTACTGCTAAAAGAATTGTTTGGGTTTTGTAAGGTAAATCATTTGACCTTATTCTGTTTTCAAAATGACACTGTGTGATAAATTTGCTGGAGAACAGAGGTTAGTAGCATTAATCCTTGAAACATTCATATTTGTCAAATATTGGTGAAAATTATTTTCAGGACAGAGTTTTTAGCCACCAGAGGGTGATGTGACCCAGAAGATTTGGTCAATATTTAGTGTTCTTCTCAGTAATAAGCATATTTATGTTGCTGAAAGCACATAACATTAGCTGCCATTTGACTGGGTTTGCACCTTTTTTTCTGAATTTTTTTTTCTTGTGCTTCACGTTTCTCAAGGGATAAAATTCCATGTGTCTGCACATGTGAAAAAAAAAAGTGATGGATATTCTTGTATATTTGCAGGATGAAGTTTGCAAATGCTTATCTAGGAATCTGTTCAGGACACAGGTGAAAGGATGGATTTCCCAAGACAGAGGCTGAACAGGGGGTGATGCTTGATTTGCAGTTCAAGCTCCATCACATAACTCATTAGAATTCTCACTTTAAATGCTGTTAGTAGATTGTCAAAAGCTGAGAACAAGGGATGATGTCATTAGTTGAATTTTCCAGGATGTCATAGTGATAAATAGGAATGGATACAGAAAAAAATACTTCTGAAGTTACTCCTTTTGGTGATCATTCCCTGACTTGTGTGTCTTGTCTTTGTCTGTGTGTTCCAAGAAATCTATAGTACTTTAGAAACTCCTCTTCATCCTCACTGCTATTTCTTGCTGGCAGTAGAAATGCTTGTTTTTCTTCTTTCCTTTATCAATCTACAGACTTGGAAATAACTTGTTTTACAGATGATTTATTTTTTGATTACCTGCCCTACAGATCTTGAAATCAGCTGTATTTGATGTGTACATTGATTTGTCCCATTGTCTATTCCAGCTCAGGAGACCTGGATGTGCGCTTGGGGTTTAGCCTGTGCATGGAAGAGCAGGACTTCCTGCGGAAAAGGAAGAAATATGTTGCTGCTGCTCTGAAAAAGATTCTTAATTTGGAGGAGGATCTGAAAGAGCATGAGGCAAGCCAATAGAGTCCCTGATAGCAACTGCTCTCGGGGGATCAGGGCCTGGCTCACAAATTCAAACAACAAATAAAATCCCAGTTTAATTAATCCTGCTGGTGTGGGCCAGGCCTGGTCACCTAGGGCAAGGGATGAGCAAGAGAGGCAGTGGCCTGTTAATGTAGCAAAGCAGAGGAGGCAGGATAATGTCTTTACAGACACAAAAACTCCTCAACAGCTCCTCAAACAGTCGATTCCTGTTTATTCTTGGTATTGTTCATAGGTCTCAGGAGGAAAATTTATCATGGGCAGACATAGAACAGCTAGGGGATGCTGCCTGGGAAACACAGGGCCTTAACTCAGTGACAGAGACATGGTGGTGGCCATGGCACATGTGTAAAGGATTTTGGGAGGAAGAAACAAAAATTTTCACACAGACATCTGAATAAAAATTCTTGGAGTGGTTTCTGCAGCAAAAAAGGTGTATTGTTGGGAAAAATGAGGGTTAGAATAAAACCATCAAACTGGCAAAGATGAGTGGTTCTTACAGCATCACTGAGCTGTAGATGAAATAGCTGATTTTAAGATTAGCTGTATCACTCTAGACCCCGTTCCTGCCTCTGTAATTGAGTCATATGTTTTGCAACTGCTGATGCCTAACTGGGTTGCTGACAATCAGAAAAGTACAAACATACCAATAGCAAGGACACTCTTTAGCTGACAGTTAAAAAAAAGCGTGCTGTGGAAAATATGATTCAAAAATATTAGTTTGGATTTCAGAGCAGAGAATAATACAGGAAACAAAGTTTTCAAGAAAGCTGGAAAGAACATTTCTACACATTTTTACATAGCTGTCTGAGATTTTCCTCACACATAGAAAACTGTTTTCTGAAAAGGTCTAATTACTCTGGCTCTCCTGTTCATGTGTTTAACTTCAGAATTATGGGAAAATATCCCCTCTACCTTGTTAACTGACTTACATTTGAACAGAAAAATTCATTAGAGCTTTAACTTATAATAAAATAGATTAGAAAATGTAAACCCCAGAATATAATTTTTGGAGTTTATTCTGATTTTAGTTAAGATTATGAGATTTTTCTCATTATTATTTTATAAAATTGCCTAGATTTAAGATCTTAAAGAGCTTAGGGTAGGAAGAACAGCTATTTTCTGGGTTTTCTGTGCTTCTGATTTTTTTCATAGAGCAGGAGAATTATTTTCTTCATGCTCTATTCATTGACTTTACAATGCAGATTCCTTTATGAAATTAGAAGCTAATACTTGAAAGGTATAAATAGACATTTTCCATGGGGCGTGTAAGCATCCACACTCTGGATGCTAACGGAAGCAAAGGGTGTACTAGATCAGGAAAAGATTAGGAGAAGAATAGTCTGTCTCTTCAATTACACTTGGATCATGGAGGGGGAAACCCTATCAATGACTGTGCTTCAGGACATAAAGTAATTAGTAGCCTGGGGCCAGGAAGGCTTTGGCTATTGTGTGGTCTGGCTGATTACAGGGTGCTGTGCATTCCTCTGTGACACTGGTCATTGTTAGAGGCAGAATCAGGGATCCATAATCTGCTCCGGTGTGGTAAATCCTGTGTTTTCTATGATGGCTTCTAATAATACACTTTGAGAAAAATTCCAGGGTGATGAGGCTGATTTCCAGTTATATGTTAAGTAAACAGCTTCCCACCCCATCTGAGCGGGTAAGGCAAGCTTCCTTCTTGCATCAGTCAGGTGGCGGCAAACAAGCCTTTTGAAACAATCACATCCTTTTCATGCCAAGTAGCATCCCTGCTTGTATCATGCCTGCAAGCTGTTATCTGATTTCTGCAGTAAGGGTTTGTTTGTATCTAATACATGCACAGCTTTTGCTCCTTCTGCCTTGTTGTGTTGAACAGGTGCCAGTGGTGGCCATTACGACAACTGGGGGAGGAACGAGATCACTCACAGCGATGTATGGCAGCCTGCTGGGCCTCCAGAAACTCAACCTGTTAGACTGCATTTCCTACATCGGGGGTTTATCGGGTACCACATGGTGAGAATGACCCAAACGAGGTTTATGTGTTCTCTGCTTAATATTGTTGACTCTCTACAACACCGTTAGCTTATATGGCACTTAGCAAAGCAAAAGCATTTCCATTCTCCCCACAATGTCCTCTCTGTCCACCTGGAGCAAAGAAACAAAACATACTGATTAAGAGATCAATCACCACATTCATTAACTGCTTTTGTCACCCCACTGACTCAGTCTATGCCTGATATTTTCCTCTAAATGCTCTATTCCCTTTTCATATTTTATCAATTATACCTTAGACTAAATGCAATGAATTTGTCTTTAGACTGGAAATTGAAGAAAGATGGGAAGAAGAATTTATGCCTGCCATTTGCTGGTTATTCTCACTTCCATTTTGGATTTACAGTGCATCTCCCTCTGGTAAAAGATGTATTTGGGGCTAGTGGAATTAATACTGTCACAGAAAGTCCAACAAATGACATCAAGTTACTGACCTTGGAGAGACTGCAGCTATGGTGGCTCATTGTGAAGTGCTCTCTTCTCCCAGTGGGCATAGAGCAGATGATGTCATACTTAAAATAACTGAAGTATTTAATCAAGTAGGTTCTAGGTACCCCCACTCTTTTGCACCCGTTTGGAAGTGGAGAATTTTTTTTCACTGAGTTGTGTGTCACTTTATGTAAGTCCAAACTTTAATGGTAGGTTTTTCTTTTAACTTTGTTTGTATGTGGAGATCTGAATGTACCTGTGTTCTGATTTCAAGGAGACAAGTAAGAATGGTCATATGAGGACATGCCCAAAACTGCCCAGTTTTCTTGTTGGCACAAGCCATTAGCAGGCACATGGGAACAAATGCAGGACCAGAGCAGAGTAATAGTGATTGCTCCGTAGAATACTCCCCACCTTCCAAGAAAGGGATTTGATGAATACTTGTGGAACCTTCGTATTTAATAGCCTTGTGTCTTGTTTTCTTCTCTCCCTTGAATTTCAAGATAATTTTTGAGCCCATTTTATCATATCCAAACCAGGAAAGCTTGGAGGTTTTGTTTTCTCCTGAAATGAGTGTATTTTAAGTGTATTTATTTTTTAGCTGTGAACCCCATAAGAATTCAGAAACAGGCAAACAGATTGCACAAAAGTTTTCTGGAAGCAAATCACAGCGTTACTCCTCTTTCATTATTTTCTTCTAACGTTTCTTCAGGACCATGGCAAACTTATATGAAGATGCTAATTGGTCACAAAAATATCTGGAGGATGCAATCAAGGAAGCTCGCAAGCAAGTAACCAAATCCAAGATCTGCTGTTTTTCTTTGGATTGCCTGAAGTACTATTATAATGACCTGATGGAGAGGACTAAAGAAGGACATAACACTTCTTTCATAGACCTTTGGGGTCTTGTCATTGAATCCATGCTGCACGATAAGGTATTACTCCTTTCTTCCACATAACTGCTGAGCTTCTATAGCTACAGTAGAGAAGAAAATAAATCCTGGGATGCCATTCAGTACTACTAATGCAAATAATTAGTTTAGCAGTTGATTAAATATTATATATTCATATCCATTATTAAAACACTACTCTAGATTTAAAGAGAGGTTGACCTTGAACTGAAGGAGCCATGTCATACCAGTCAAAGGTATTCTTCCTCCTAAAAGAAAGAAGTACCCTGAGAAAATATAATTTTAATTGTAAATGAATCACTTTGGGCATAAAATATTCTGACTAGAAGAGGCACTTAAAAGTTTGAAATAATTTGCTTCTCTAGCATAGATGAAGATAGGCATTTATAAAGTGACCTAGGTATAGACTGCATATGGAGATGGTTCACAAAGTGAGAACGACCATTTTCTAAATATAGTATCGAGTTTTAAGAAATTTTGTTACTTTAATAATAGTGTATCTTAAGTAGTTTCCTTCTGGTTTAAGTTTATACAATGAAGTTTTAAATTGTCATGTGTAATAGAATATATTCATGAATATGCATATATTTGCAAAATACCTTAAAATATGATCAATTCTTTTCAAAGACCAAGCCAAGGAAAGAACTTTACCTTTCACTTAGCTGCATGATTTTTCCTGGAAATTGGTTTTTTTTTCTTGCTGAATCTACAATCAACTTCTCTGCATATCTCAAAATCTGAGAACCCATATAGGGTGCAGCTGCTTCTTATGGGATACTTGCCAAGTTTGGAATATCCCATGGCAGATATTTCTCAACAATCCAGTGACCTGGGAATGGGAAGGAGAACTTGGATAAGGCTGGATAAGGCTGGTAATTCATATTATATTATTTGAAGTGCAAGTTGGTTTTCTCCAACTTTAACCTTTTTTAATCAAAACTAGAAAGATGAGCACAGACTCTCAGACCAACGGCAGGCGGTGGATAACGGCCAGAACCCACTGCCCATCTATGTGGCCATCAACCTCAAGTCCAATTACAGTGCCCAGGCGTTCAGAGGTAATGGTTATGATTTAGATTTCTTAACAAATTTATAATTTAAATGGTCTAAACTAAGATGATATGGATATAATCAGCTTTAATAATAAAATGGTCTTTTCATTCTAATTGCAAATAACCATCCAATAAACCATTAAATTTTCAGATAATAGTGAGCAAAACTAAAAAAAATAATAATAATAATAAAAAAAATCCAAACTTGTCTAATGTTTAGAATTTGAGTTCTCCATTTTTCTAGAAGTGGAAATGTAGTTATACCACAAAAGATGTCAAAGTCACGGTTTATCCTGTCCCAAAAACCTTGTAATGAAACAAATTCTTATGATGGTTCCACATGGTCTTATTTTAAACAATTAAAGAAAAAACTCTGAATTTTTGGGTCCAGTGTCAGGAAAATCACTATTTCCTCTACTATTAATTTTCACAGTATTTGTTTAACATGAGCAGCTAAGTACATGACACCAAGTGAATGATAGGCTCTCTGTCACTATAGCCCTAAAGGAAACAAGTTATGCATGAGCAACACATGCTTTGGGATAAGATTAACTGTATTAAGAGAATGCTTGTGGTTTCATTCAGATCAGGGCTTTTTTGCTGGAGGTTGCTGTATCACAGCCTGGGACTGCCCTGCCATGATGTGGAAGGACCTCATGGCATCAGTAGTGCCGGCAATACAGATACAGCTGTGGCTGGTGAATGGCATGCTATGAGCTAGCCAGTGTCTTTCTCATTGTTTGCTTCCTGGATCTCTTCTGTTTAGTGTTAGCTAACGTGTTATTGCTTTTTCATGGTCTGGCTGCTGTTGCCATAGAGTGGCTGGAGTTCACTCCTTATGAAGTTGGTCTCCTGAAATACGGAGCATCTATTCGCGCAGAACACTTTGGAAGTCAATTCTTTATGGGAAGGATGGTGAAGAAGTTGTCAGAGACTCGGATCTGCTATATGCAAGGTGACTATTGCCTAGGGGGAAAGGTGGTCTGCTGGAGAGACAGCTGGCATGGGCGAGCACGTGGTCTGTGGTGGACAGCACTGGGAAGACACCAGCAGACAGGTTGAGCAGGTGTGAGTTTATATTAGCAAGGACATACTTACTAAGTATGCCCACAAAGGTATCCATACAGACAGAAAGGAAGTATCCAATGGGAAGAACTGAAGGTATGTATCAATTAAGATTCTTCCAAGGCTACTCCATCAATCAACTTCTCTTCCTCTGTCACGTTACAGGCATGTGGAGTAGTATATTTTCTATAGATGTGATGTATGTATGGAATTTGGCTGCTGATTCAGAAGATTTTTGGTGCAGATGGACCAGAGACAGAGTAAAAGATATTGGTGAGATTTTAATTTTTTTTGTACCACTGTTACATATTCCTTACGTTCTGTGAAGATGTCTAATGCATTAAGAAATGCTGTCAAAGTGAGAGAGTAAAAGATGAGGAAAGTAAAGCAGAGATGTCAACTAAGAATTTTTTTCTGCCTGATTTAAAACTAAATTGTGCTTCTTTGGAAAAGCTGTACCTTTTTCTGAAGGTCATACAGACACAAAACCAGTCTCCAGAAGACATATAAAAGTCATGTTGTATCAAGAATACACCTTAAGATTGTTAAATTAGGATATGGTCCTCCTTGGCCAGTAATAACATGGGTAGAGAAAAGGGCTTTTGCAGAGGGCTGTTTTCTCCACTGAACTGCCCATGGAGAAAGCTTGCTCTTGCTGTTAATTGCACAGGGAACCTGGAGTGACTGGTCTCCTAACTAGCTGATGTTACTGCTGGGTGGCACTGACATGCATTCTGAAGGTGTCCTGTTGAAAGGCCAGTGCTGTCCTCCTCTATGTGTTGGGACTTGTCTCTTCCCTCCACCACATGCTACCGTAGAGGTTGGCATCATTTGAGGAAGCTTAGAGTGGAAGGTGGTGCTTACTGCCTGGCAGCCTGCTGCCTGCAGGTAGCTGTCATTTAATTCACTGTCTAATGCTGAATTTTATTGGGTGGCATAGACCTTAAGGGCTTATAACTGTGTTTAATTTACCTTTGGAGTGGGGGATGGTGATACCTGTTGTTATTAGTCACTCCATTTTTAAAAATATTGATCATTTCAGAAAACTATCCTAAACTTAAAATTTCTTCTTTCCATCTTGCAGCAGAAGAACCCTTTCTGTCTGTGAATCCCTATGAGGTAGACACATGTCTATTCACTCCCTCGAGTGTCCTCTCCTCTACTCTGCGAGATGTCTTAACAGGCCGCCCAACCATTGCACAGTATCCCAATTTTATCAGAGGCTTCCAGCTGCATAACAAGTACCTGGAGAGTGAAGGATTTTCTACCTGGAAAGGCACAGTAAAACAACCTGTTTTTCAGTAATATTCTAAGGAGGTTTAGGTTTCGGAATTCACTTAGGATTTCCAACAAAGAGGAAGAGACAAGACTGACTTCTGAAAAGCCACTTCTCCCTTTACAAATGGAAAACATTATAGCCAGATTTGAACAGCATTTCAGTTTTGGTGGGGGGTGTTGAAGGGTGAAATTGTATCTGGTTTTCTGGGGATTGTGTTCCTGTGGATAAAGTGAGCTCAGCCTAAGGAAGCAGGACAGACCTCCCCTTTAGGGCTAAAGCAGTCTGCAGTGCCCAGGAAGGAGGGAAGGAAAAAGCAGTAGCATGTCACTTACTCCTGTAAATAAGTGCAGCTAGAGTGAAGGGAAGACAGGAACAATGGGGGGGAGGGGGGCAAAATTCTCCATTCTTCACTCTCTACCTTCCTTCAGAGGAGAAATCAATCTTGTGTTTTATTTGTTGTAATGAGAAATAATTATGTTTCAGACACAGTGATAGACTCCTTCCCAAATAAACTGATGGAAACAGCAGACAGTGAGCTCTCCCTGGTTGATACTGGCTTTTTCATTAATACCAGCTACCCACCACTTTTGAGATCAAAGAGGGAGGTGGACGTCATCCTGCATTTGAATTACAGCGGAGGGTCCCAAACACTGGTAAGAAAAGCCATGGCATCTGAGATCTTTTTCCTTCATGGTCTTTTGGTCTCTAGCACTCGTCAGGTAAAACACCTAACTTTTCAGTACTGGAATGAGAATTGGATTATTATTATTATTATCTAATTTATTATTTAGATCATTAGGTGATTTATTTCTCAGTAACTAAGAAGGATATTAGAAGACAATGATGGATATAGGCATTTTAAAATCATCAAGGTCTTCATTGCAATGGATCCAATAGTTTTGAAAAACTGATGGGTTATATTCTGGATTGTATTATAAACTGTATTATAAACTGGAGTGTGCTGAAACTGTGCTACTGATTTTGGTTATCCTTGTACTGAACAAATTACAAAGGCAATGGAAAGTCCTGATAATGTTTTAACTGACTAAATGAGAAAACCTGTCTTGGCCTTTATATCTCATACCAGTCCCAGGGAAATGTAGTGGCTAATGTCGGATTGATTAATAATTAAAAATAATATAATTAGTGTTGCATATATAATGATAATATAAAAATAAACATAGGCTTATAGTAAATATAGCTGTTAAAGTTTTTTTTATGAGGTCATAAGATATGTTGATAAGTGTATTTGTTAATAGGGAGTCATTATCAAGCAACACCAATTATGCAGAGGACAGAAAGATTGGGAAAGTGGTAAATAATGAAGAAGTCAAGACAATGATGCAGAATAATCTGGATGGATGTGTACCTTCTCCACTCTTGCAGTTTCTTTGCCTTCTTCCCCTTCTGAACCTGTTCCAATGGAATTACAAAATTAGACCTGTGGCTTTTGGATTAATTTTCAAGTTCAGAGAAAGTGACTGTTTTCTTGTTTTGCCTAAAGCAATGTGGAAAATAAGATAAGCTGCAATGTCTGGTATGGTTATGATTGTTTCCATCTGAAATTTAATATCTTACCAGTGGAAGATTCAAACCTTAAAATATTCCTGTTAGCTGCTGGAGTTTAAAATAGCCAGGTCTCTGGATCAGTTTTGATGTTTGTAATAATTTTATATACATCTTTTTTCATTCATCCAGCCTCTGGATCAGATTGCGAAGTACTTCTCGGAGCAAGAAATTCCATTTCCCAAAATTGAAATAAGTGAGGAAGACAGGGAAAACTTGAAGGAGTGCTATGTGTTTGAAGAGGCTGACAGTCCACAAGCTCCAACAGTGCTTTTTTTTCCCTTGGTAAATGACACCTTCGAGAAATATAAAGCTCCTGGTGAGTCGTCCGTGATAGCAATTTCAATAAAAATTTGTTTTCCTAGTGAATCCTTTCCATTTCATATCTAATGTATCACTGTCATCTCTGACCTTTCCAATGCCAACATGGGTCTCATCACTGAAAAAATAACTGGTCTGTGTCAGCATGTCTGAACTATATGAACTCCAGAATCTTTTCTTAAAGCACTTGAGATGATTATAGGCACTTATTTCACAGTAACTACTAGAGATAGTATGAAGACAAAAATTCCAGTGTATGTACACCATGAGGGGTAGGTTCTCAACACAAGCTGTTTTACTCTACAGACATGGACTTGTTATGCACTGCTGCTTGCCAACAAAGATGAGGAAAAACCTTCTGCTGGTTTTGGTGTTAAGCCCATTCATCCAAGGTTTTTTCACATATTTAAAAGTAATCTCCCAGACTGAGGCCTGAGTGGACAGAGATCTTTGGTTTTAATTGAATGATGTCCTCCGAGTGCAATAATTTCTCCTGAACTTTCAGTGAGATGGCTATTATTTTATCTAGTACAAGAGTATCTGGTTTCCTTTTTGCTTGTGCTTTTCTAGTTTGGGTAACAAAGACTATGTTGTCCCAGCAGTGGTCTAGCGTTGCTGCTGCTAATGTTGTTCTAACTTCAAGCTGTTTGAGTGATGTAAATGTCAAATGATGTAAAATCATATTTGGACAGAGGCTTGATCCAGATGCTGAAGAATACAGTGCTACTAGCACAGTACTTTTACTTCCCTCTGGCAAATGATATCTTTCCTTCCTTCCTTTTCTACCTATAATTATGTAAATACTGATAGGAGTCACATACTACAATAAAACCTTATTGGTGAATCTCCCTGTGGTTTGTCCCCTTAGGCGTGGAAAGGAGTCCTGAAGAGATGGCTGAAGGCAAAGTTGATGTCTCCAGCATCCTCTCCCCATTTACGACAAGGGAGGTGTGTTTCAGTGAAGAGAATTTTGACAAACTGGTGAAACTGACTGATTACAATGTCCTGAACAATGAGAAGTTGATTATTCAGGCCTTGCGCTTGGCAGTGGCACGGAGGAAGCAGCGGAATTATTAGACACCACACACTAGCTACAATTTTTCATGCAATATTTTTTGGGTTGTCTATGGTTTGGTGAGGTCAAGATGTTTGATTCTTACTGGCGATACGTGCAGTAGAAATCACATCGTCCTAAGGACATTTTGGACTCCACCCTATTTACATGGCTCTTCAGACGAACAGATTGGAATTTACCAGTAGTTTAAACCAAAACAAACTTCAAAGCAGCAAATTTGTTTTTAGTTTTGTTACCAAGTGACTTTACCAATTGTTATATATATTCAATATAAATTATTATAAAGTTGTGTAAGATAATAACGAAATATGTGGCACATTAAAATTTATATCAAAATAGTATTTATGTGGTGGGTTTTCTGTATGGTAGAACAGCAATCCTTTGAACTGGAATTTTTTTGCTAAAAAACTAATCCATTGTGTGGGTCTTGCTTATTTAATTATTGAAGGTTGTCATCTCTGATTTGATTGTCTGTCCACTATGAGATTTTTATTTAACTGTCTTCACAAATCTTTGAAAATAAGTTTCTTGAGTTAGTATCAGTGTTGTAAAAATTTATACAGTTTTCACCATCAATAAAAAATACCCCTGAATTAGGTCGTCTTTGTTTCAGGAGAACAAACATCCTCTCTGAGCTGCTGTTCACAGAACCACTTATATTCAGCCTAAGTAGTAGACATGTTGCCCAACTTTCCTTCACTTTTCTCTTCGAATTTCTGCTGACTGTCCTGTTTCACTCATCTTTACCTGCCTTTATTGTTCCTGAAGGATGACCTTGCGATTTCTCCCAGTGTTTCATAAGATGGGAAGCGGCTGCTAGCTGTTTGCATAGAATAGAGCAATGCAAGAGACCTTTTAGGGATCCTTTCCAGACATAGCTTTTACACCTGTTCAGCACTTATAGGCAAATGGTCTTTGCAGTGATTGTCCCGAGAGATTGGTTTCTCGTTATCTAAAATCCTAGAGGTCTTCTAGGGGACTGTAGCTGCCAAAGACTCCTCTCAGAACTCTCTAACAGCCACATCACAAGCTCAGTCTTTCACAACATCAGCCTTGCACTGTGGAGCTGTGATTCACGAAGAGATTAGTCACAGGAGCTCAGAAAATGTTTTGGATTATCTTCCTTTTGTTAAGAAAAGACTCCCACTGTTGCAAGGAAATTTAGAGTCACCAGGACAGAATTAGTGTTGAGATCAGGATAGTCTTGACTATGGTCAGAAGTGACAAATTTGTTTGTATGGAATGAAGTTCTACGTAATGGATGGAAGAAATGGATTCTTTGCTTTTTTCCTAAAAAAACCCCTCAGCTGATGTGGCATCTAAGAGAAATTTGGGTGGAGGAGGAGAAGGAGTGGGCAATGTTTTTCACTTACAAGCATGTTCATTGTGTTCATACACCTGAAACTCTTGAAAGAGCATGGTGTAACCCTGTTTTCAGATACAATATTGTATGTTTAAATCTAGATTATTGTCCCTCTATGTGAGAGGCAGCTGTAATTGTGGTTCTGCTTCAATACACTAGAATAGCTAAGTCATGGGATGCCTCTGGGTCCTTTCTACAGATATCTCTGGGTTTACTGTCATGGTTTCCTAGATTTTTTTGCTGGAAATCAAACAGAGTAAGATGGAGGATGTTTCACTCTATTTCACAGGGTAAACTTACTCAACAATAGGATGGAAAAAAGCCAGGTAGGTGCAATATGCAGCCTGAGCCTGATTAACGCTGCTTTTCGTTGTGTCCTGCTGGCTGATATGACACCCGCCTTCCCCTCCCTGAGAGTTCCTATTACTCTCAAGCTCTTCAGTTTCCCCAGTGTTTCAATACTGTCTTTTTGAAACAGAGTACCGATAGTGATTGTTTTATATATATATCTATTTTTTAATTTCAAGATATTCAGGATCACTGATAAAAATATGCAGACTTGTAACTGAGCTTTTGCCATCCTCTAGGAATATTTTCCTTTTAGGTTACCTTCCTTTGACTATTGCTTCTTGTTATCTCTTAGTTACCCATCCTTAATGTGTTCAAAGTTTGTCTAGGTGACA
>QWTY01040292.1:0-10239 GCA_008033365.1 Pseudorectes ferrugineus
CCCCCAGCACATCAGACAGCCCAGCCACAGGTGGGGGTGCTGTCACTTACAGCGAATAGATTACAAAAAATGCCCCACCCAGAGTTTACTCTTTCAGCTGGCAAATGTGGCATTCTGACTGTGTACCATTCTGGGGGCATATCAGTTGTCCTCTGCATCGTCCTGCTCCTTAGGGATCACTTTTACAGTACACAGAGAACAGAACTGAGTGCCAGCCATGTCTGACTCCCAGCCCCCTGCAAGCAGGGACAAACAAACATCGAAGGGAAAGGGGGCAGAAACCAGTAACGCCCCCGGGGCTGTGGAGGTTAACAGGAAGCAGTGCTCTCTTCTAAGCACCAGTAAGGTCACCCCCAGCACGACAGACAGCTGTACATTTCATCCACAGGTTTTGTATTCCAGATAAAGCACGCACAGACCAACAACTTTCAAAGCACAGCTAACAACCAAAAACTTACCAGCACCACCACTGAGTCCCTTCAGCATCTTCTCGCAGCTGGAGAGATGCATTTCCTGACAGAGGCTTTATTCTCTTCCCTCCCAGGACTGTTCTTTGTTCCATGACACTTCTTACACCTTCTGTCTCACACAGCGGGCCAAGAGCTCAAAGACCTTTGATTTCCTACTTCTCTATGGATACAGAAATCTGATTAATGCTTCAGGGGGTTTTGTACATCTAAAACCAGCCCTGAGCATCCCAACACGTACCTACTGCTGGAGGCTCAAGTCAGTGAGATCCTGAGTGTGCCCAACCAGAAATGTTTCCTGAGTGGATCAGCTGCAGTAGAGTATTTGTGATTTACAATAAACCCCTTTACTGCTCAGGCAGACATGCACACAGGAAATAACAAAAAGCCCAGCTAAAACACTGTGACCTCTTACAAGACTTAGAGAACTGCCTGTACTTGAGACAAGACAAAAATGAAGTTGCAGTGGTCTAAGTTAAAATGAGAGAACATCTGGTTGTTATTAAAGGCGTCATCAGCATCATTAGTCACCTGTAGCATTTAGAGCACCTATAAAGTAGCAAATAAGGCTGTGTGAGCACCTGTGCCTTTCTAACCCTTTCCAAAGTTAGCATTTGATAAGACAGTGTTTGATAAAATTTTAAAATAGGCGTAATGCAAGTGCAACATTAAGTGATTGATGTACTAAATACAGGCAAAGTACTTTGCCCAAGTTTACAAGTATATAAAATATGTAATATATGTATTAAAAAGCTGTACTTCTGGTTTCAGCAGTTTTTCTGTGAATTCAGTGCTGAATGCCCTGAATATTCCTGCTACATCCCTACTAAGCCAAGGAGATTGGGGTGCTGCAATGGTTGAGGTGTGGATGTCAGTGACCAGAGTTTAACATCCCTCTTCTGGTTTCTGCTGTACAAACATAACGTAGAATTATTTTTGTGGAACTTGTTGGAGGTGACATGCAATTAAATGACACATTTCATGTCCCTGTCTGGCAGCACTCTGAGGAACTGTTCTAAGGAGAATGTCCTGTACTAAACACACTGTAATAAACACAGTGAGTCTCTCAGTTGGAGCTTCTCAGTGACACAGAGAATCCAGAGCTGCCACTCCAGCAGGGCTAGGCCAGGAGTTAAACCAGGCCTTTGTCACCCAGGTGAGGAATTCTGACCCTGGAGAGCCCCAGACAGAGAGTCTCACACAGAGATGTTAAAATATCCCTCCCCTTGGCTGGCTGGGAGTGTGCAGCTGTTTCCCTCACTTACAGCCAGGTCAGTGTCTTTAAAAGCAGGTGGATGTATTTGCCTTGTATCATTTCAAGCCTTTTAACCACAGAACAGAGCAAGACTTGATTTTTTAAAGCAGGGTGCTGAGTGATGCTGGGCTTGGCCAGTCTCCCAGCAGACACAAGGGTTGTTTACTCTTGACAGACTGGGACACACTACAGCACCTATGGAAAAGGCTCTTCATTCCTGTTTTATCTTTCCACTTAGGTAATTCCCTTTCTCCTTCAGATCACTACATGTATTTCTAAAATTAATCAACACATGTCCTTTATTGTGTATTTTATCCTGTAATTCAGAAAATGGGCTTGTTGCCACTGAAGCTCTACAAAATACTCCTAAAGCTGATTTTCACCAAATGACACTTTTTAGGAGCAGGAGCTGTGCCAGGCCAATAGAGCTTTCTCTGTGTTCCCTGTGTCCCTGCTGCTGTCACAGAGGGACAGATGGCCCATTTGAGCACCACCAAGAACTCAAGTAAGAGTTCTCTTCGCTCCAGCTCCAACTATTTGGAAGCAACAGTCAAAAGTCAGTTCCATCTCCCCCCAGTTAATGTGATCAGATTTTCCCAACTCCTCTGCACAGTACCTCCATCCTGTAGGAATGCTGGCCTTCCCTTCCTCAGCTGAAGAGAAAATATTCTGGAACACTCAGGATGTCTTTAGGTAGCTCCTGGGGATTGTTCAATGAATTTTCCAGTGGTTAAATCCATATTCTCATATGTGTCAGAGTCATTTGAAGTGAGATCTTGCACCTTGTTCAACCAGACCATGATAATATAAAACAACCCAATGTTAGTCTCAAACTGTACATCATTGCTGTCTATCAGCAGTTTTTGTAGATATTAACAAAAAATCCTGTTTTCACTGAAATTTTGCAGCATCTTCAATCAGGGGGGATGAAGGAATAGTTCTATCTGATCAGAGAAAAAGTAGTCTCTTGCCTCAATCAGAGACCAGCTGGAGTAGCTTCAGGAAAAAATGAAAGAAACTGTACAGGGTTTAAAGCTACTGCCTAATTTTAGAATAAAATATTTCCCTAAGGATCTTTAAAGTAACTTCCATTCATGTCAGTGATTTTTTTCTTGTTGCCCACCCAAAACCTTTGGAAATGTTTATGTGCAGTGAACACAGCACTGCTGGGCCATAGGAAGGTGTCCCGTGGGTACAGCAGGTACAGGTGTATTTTACAGCTGTTCCACTGGCTCAAGTCAAGCTGGAGTCCCAGTATCTCCTCAGGGCTGTATTTTGTGTGTGTACATGTTCAACATCAGACTGCAATGTTTTATGTACCCATAAAATTATAATGCAACCAGGAACAGATACTTATTGAACAACATCCTGATTTTATAAACAGACCTAACTTGTCTCCAAACTTCCTACCCCACTTCAAAAAGCAGTGTCACAGACATCACTTTTGACAACCAAACCCAGCCCGTGGTTATCACAAGGTGTGAAGTAAAGCAATGTTTGGGCAGCAATTATAACATTCCTCATTGTTACCTGTAAGCATCAGAGGAATACAAAGTGCTTTGATCTAAGGAAGAGGCAGTGCAGGATTCCAGGTAGAGTTTAGCAGAAATTTATTTCATGAAAAGCTTCATTAACCTGAATTGTTTTACATCTCATTAGCTTCAGACACTCTGGTTTAGCATATGTTCACTTCTTCCACTTCTGCACTCCTTCCTCCTCTGTCAGATGGTTCCTGAGTGCTTTGCTATACACCAGCAGTAGCTCCCACCACCACTGCTGGACTCTGCTCTGGTAAAACATGCTGATTCTGGAAATACTTCAGCTGGCACTAAAGCCTTCCAAGGGAAGGCTGAAAGCAGCATTCCTCTTGGCTACAGAAAATTAATTTTTCTAAAGTTTAAATTTACTTGCCATGCTGGAGAGAGTTCCCTTCCACATCCCTCATGACACAGGATCTAGTCAAGAAAAAGTGATGAAACCTCCATGTCCCGCAGTCCCAGAGATCACACGCTCCACGGACAGAGGCCATCAAACCTTTGTCCTGGCATTCCTGTGTGAAAGCCAACAGCTGCCCACCTCACTAGAGCACATCTTTTACTCAGACGTGTGGCAGCCCCTTTTGTCCTTTCTGTGGATCCCTCTAATCCAAATTCCTCTCCTTTGATTTTCCCATCTTCAGCTTTCTTCTTGTTACAGCCCCAACTTCCTGTCCCCTTTCCTACTTTCAGGTTGTGGCACTCTAAGCATGTTAAATTCCTGCCAATCAAACCTGCAGAGCAGGGGGCTCTCCTGAGAACACTCACCTGTTTTCTGCTGCTTTAGGCTGCAACAACTGAGCATTTGAAATCTTTACTTTGGTGTCTGTGAGGGTCTGACCTTGGAGATGGCACTGTCTGAGGGCCCCTCACTGACACATCCCTGCACTGGTGGCTGTTACCTCAAGGCCTTTCACAACAATCTTGAGAAGATGAAAAAGAGAAAGTGAAGAAGTCTGGAGAAAAGTCAGCACTTAAATGCCATGCAATAGTCATGGCTCAGGTAGCTCATCTCAACTCATTGCAGGACACTCCTCTAGTTCTAAAAGGAATAGCAAGAGAATTGAAATCTCACCTGTTCTGGCAACACTATCAGTGAATACCATTGGGAATATTTTTAATTAGCATTTTAATTATCAGCATCTACTTTGGAGCCCTCTCAAAACCTTTCTAAACAGATCTGTGCAAAGCACCTTACAAGTACATGACGATGCCAGGCTGGATCACAGTCCGTGAGTTCCCCTCCCTACCAGGGCACAGGCAGTTTGCTGAATGGCACTAACACTCCATTGCTCCTCTAATCTATATTAGGAAAAGTGCTGTAAATCCACCGTGCAGCCAAAAGTGCTGGCACCACTGCCAGGGACAAGCCTAAGGGACACTGTGAACCTGTCTGTGGCTGCTGCCACAGTGTGAGCTCTGGACACTCCGCAGAGGGAAGCACTGAGCAGGGAACAAACAGCCTGAGAGTTCAGTCAGTCAGGTTCAAACCCAGCTCTACCTGACCAAGACACTTCTTTGGGCTTTACTACCATTAAAAACAACTCTATAGATGACACTGTTCCCTCTCAGTAAAATACTGCTCAGTTGGGGTTTTTTTTGGTTACTTACGAGTGAATTGAGTATTATACTCTTCCCTCCCTCCCATGTCATTCTTTTTTCAAGAGACACAATTTCGAA
The DNA here is from genome assembly GCA_008033365.1 of Pseudorectes ferrugineus. Lineage (NCBI taxonomy): Eukaryota > Metazoa > Chordata > Aves > Passeriformes > Pseudorectes > Pseudorectes ferrugineus. The sequence continues at coordinate 4,938 of QWTY01040292.1, forward strand.
AGATGGGAGAAAACTGCAATACTGGTGCCAAAGTCCTCCTGTTGGTCTCTTCAGAAGCTGAGAACTGCTGGCACTAGCCCAGGAAAAGCAACAAAGAACAGGAGGAGTTTGGAGAGCAGCTAGACTTGCAAACCTCAGAGCACTGTAGAATAAACCAAACACAAAACAGAATGATGATTGGCAGGGATGGGATGACTGTGCTGCTGGAAATGAAAGTGCTATGAATAATCAGGCACCTCTGACCCAGGAAAACATTGACTTCATTTGCAGCACAAAACTGATTGCAGATGGTATTGGGGAGGGGAATCCAGCTATTCACTGTGCTTTCCCCTCACCAGAAAAATTCATTTCCTCTGTACTGTTGAGCAATGAAATGCACCTGATTGGATCTGCTGAGACAGCTGCACATAGAAGATCTGGAATGAAAAATTAAAGAGCCCACGGGGTGATGTTAAAGGTAATCCTATTAAAACAGTGGGCTGAGGGGGAAATGCACATATAACTCCTATTTTAATAAAGAATTAAAACAAATCCCTTAAAGGAACAAATTTATTTGGACATTTCTTTAAAATCCTCATGTCATTGTTGTTGAATTGGTTGCTGGATGTCAGTGCACGAACAAGGACATTTCTCATTGCCCACTGCTCCCCCTGTTTGTTCCTATTACTGCTCATGTTGTCCTGCCCTTCCAGCTGCTCCCTGCCTCCCATCTCCCTGCGTGCTGGGCACACCTGCCAGCCCTCTCTGCTCTGGCTCACATCCCTGTGAGTGCTCGCTCCTGTCCAGCCTCTGCAGGGACAGGTGACAGCTTCACCTGGGGCTCTCAGCACTCCCTGCCCGCTGTGACACATTTGCCATGGCCAGGACTCCAAGGGAGAAGGGAGAGCAGCAGCAAAGGCCCATCCTTACAGCAGGCTGAGGGCCCCAGGTGCTCCTGTCCTCAGCTGACACCAGAGGAGCGAGGCAGCTCCGACTGGAAACAAGCCTGAAGATACAGAATAACATTATCCCTCGTTAGCCCTTTGGCTAGTGGAGAACAGGATGGAGCAAAGCCTGCCTGGAAAGCAAATGCAAACAGCTCAGAATGTCCCTCTGGCAACCTCCATTGCCTTCAGCATGTCCCTGTCTGACATCCACAGGTCCTTGCTGGATCTCAGGTGCCACAGCCCCTCTGACAGATGCTGCCTCAGAACAAATGAGTTTAAACACTGGCTTTCCAGGGCCATTAGAAATAAAGTCCAGAGGTGAGGAGGAGGAGGAGAAGGAGGAGCAGGAGGATGCATTTGGATCTTCTTATTGCACCTCCTCAGCATCACTGGAGGGCAGATGTTTGTCACATCAGGAAATAAAATGGGCATCTTATAGTAGGAAGCTCAGCTTGGGTTTAAGGCAGGTTTGCCCAAAGAAGCAACATGTACTTACTTGTAGTTAAAGAAGTCTGCCCTGGAATTGTTGGGATAACAGAAGAGCCAATCACTTGTCAAAGCAGACCCATCCCATTGCCACACCTCTAAGCTGTCTACTAGATCTCTCCTCACCTAAACAGGCTATTCTTTTTTTGGTTAAACATTTGCATTTTATGGAACATCTGCAAATGGGAATCTTTCCCCTTTCCTCCCATACCTTGCCCTTAAAAAGAGACAGAAGTCCCTCAATTAAGTTGGCAAGTCCAGGCAATCCCAATAAGCATGACAATTTTCTTCTCCCCCAGACACAGATCACTGATTTCTTAAAAGCCACCAGTGTCAACACTTCAATAACAGAATCACAAAATCGGTTGGGTTGGAAGGGACACCTTCCACTGGACCAGATTGCTCCAAGCCCTGTCCAACCCAGCCTTAAACACTTCCAGGGATGAGGCAGCCACACCCTCCAAGGGCAACAAGTCCTGTTGTTCTGTCATCCTCATCCTTCCAAGAGCACTTTGAGCCTCTGGTAAAGTGCAGCAGAGAACATTCACTGGTGATTGCTCCAAGTCAGGAGACACAGAGCTGGGAGCCAACGTGTTTAACCACACACACTGACCTTCGAGGGGAAGGCAGCTGCCATGACAATAACTGCACCTGCTCCATGGCCAATGTGCTCCCACCTGCACATGGAGATGGTGATGAATCCCATTGATTCACACGCCCTCAGAGGAGGATCAGACCCCACAGTGTGGGCAGGTTAATAGGGTGCAGATGCTCATATCCAGTGCCCAAGGAAAACAATTGTAAAATTAGAACTGCGATTTTCTTTAGGAGCTCTGCCCCCTCCCTGTGCACATCAGGAAGGCAGCTCTGCCTTCCATGACTTCCAGGCAAACAAAGGGCCAAAGGAAAATAATTCCCTTGCTCAGGAGCTTCCCATACAATTCCCATTCAATTATTATTCCCAAATTAATTGGAAGGACAACTCAGAGAGACTACTGGCTTGCAGGGGCTTTTGAGGTAAAAATCAGATTATAAACATGGTTTTTTTGGATAAAAGATTGCCTAAACACTATCCAGCTGCCACTGAGCATCCCCTTGGTGAACATGTTGTCATTCCTAATACAAAACCCAGATAATATGTTTACTACAAAAAGAACTGGATTGGCAACCAGCACTTTTCACCTCTCTTCTTCCTCGCTGTGCTCACACCCACACACCTCTCTGACATCTGGTTGTCTCTCTGCAATGCTTCTAAAAATCAGCAATGGAGACTCTGCTCCTTTCTACTGTGATCTGCATTTTATTCCACTACTGGATGAATTCATGTTTATCCAAATGGGTTGAAGAAACACTTTTTCACCTGTTTTTACTGCAGAAATATTCTCAGCAAGAAATCGGGATTCTTTTTCAGTTCGTGTCCTCCCTCACAGCTCTGCCTGCTTCCGCCTCTGCCATACCAGTTCCAGTGACATCTTCTCTGCCCTGGGTTGTCAATATACACAAAAATGAAGTTCATACACTGAAAATGTAACCTGCCAAGACAAAAGGCTGTGCAGAAGTGAACAGCTGCACTGTTTGCCAGACTGAATATTAAGCAACAGTCTCAGACCTGCTTTTCTTAAAGTGATGTTTTCATTAAGCAGGATAGATATTCCTGAAGAAAATGCCTACAACCAAGATTTCAAACATAGGTGCCTAAGATTAGACTCCTAAACACGTAATTAAATCTTTAAGCAAATGGCCTGATCTTCTTGAGTGTTGATCACACAGTGACTCAGCCCACCTTCGTCAGGAACTGAGGGATGCAAGGCCCTTGGGAAACAGGAATGAAAAAAGGAAAAAGTCAGGCCCCTTCCTAGGGTACATGCTGGTAGAATTAAACAGGTAGCTTGAAGTCAGCACTTTCAAAAATTATTCTCTCCATCCTTTTACATCAGTTTCAAGCCTACTGCCCAACACATTTGATACTGAAAAGCAAATTATACCTGCATACATGAATGCATGAATTTATCTCTGAATTCAATTTAAAAGAACTTTTCACAATAATAATATAGAAAAATATTAACTGTACAAAAAGACCCACCAGAGTGTATGAGCAGATAAAGTCAGACATTGGTGCCACAGTGTGAGCTGAGTCCTGGGCAGGTCGGGTTTGTTCATTGCACAGACTCCTGGTTTTAGGGAGACAGGGTGTGTTTCCCAACCCTGCTCCAGCTCCCTTGGCAGGGTCAGGCCTGCTGGGATACAGACACATTCCAAATCTGGGCACTTCTAACAGGGCATTTACAAAGCACCTTCCTACAATGGGATTTGACAGCATGTACATTAATCTCTCCAATTACAGCCATTTGACTCTTGCAGGGTATGTAGGCAATTTACATACTAATAACAAAACTGTTAGGAAACATTAAATTACACAAAGTGAGACCCGCACAATTTTGATCAGCTACACAGCATCAGGATCAAGAGCCTCCTCATTTCAACCTTTGTTTCCCTTATAAGCCAAAAACTTTCTAAGAACCTTTCCAAGGCTTTATTGGATTACAATGAGGGTAATTATAGCACTGAGATGAATCCAGTGGCTCTCTTGAAGTGAAATACAGCCAGTTGTAGCTACTCAAATGCCAGCCTGACTTGGCAGGGCCCCACAGACACTGTTCTTTCATGGGTTTTTTGCCTATTCCAAGGGATGAGGTGATTACTCCCCAGTCCCAGGCACCCTCACAGGCAGGATGGGAGAACCCAGTGCTCAAAGGAGGCCTGAAGAGTGAACAGTGTTTGCAAACCAGCAGAAGGATCTCTCAAGAAAACTTTTGCCATAGAAGTTTGGGGATAATGGAGGACTTTTAGCTTTCTTAGTTATTTCAGAATTTATTTCAACAGACACTGCACATGCATTGTATTGTGGGGAAGGGAAAGAAAAAGCAGAGGTGATGGATCTACTGCTAAGAAAAAACTAAAATCATCTACAGCATAAATTTGGCTGATTGGGCCTTTCTGCACTCACATGATGCCATTCTTAGGTGGAGAGTGTCCATCTCCTTTAGCTTCCTTTCCATACAGGAATTGTACGGATTCTAAGCCAAGAGGACACATGTACCTAATGGTAAAGCACCAGCTGAGCTCCAGCCACTGGGCAGTGCAGGGCTACAAGGGGAGACAAGTGCAGGGGAGAGGAACAAGACAGAATTCAGCCAACTATTCTGAAACAGAACATGGGTGGAAACACGAATTTTCATTGCTGGAGTAATGACACAGGACACCTGTGCAGGTGGTGAATTTTTCAGTGGAAGTTAGGAATGAGTTAGTGAAAAACCAGCCACCAGGGTTGGTACAACTCTGAGTTGTCACAACTGACCCAGGCTCAGCACAGGCCCCTCTGAACCACCCCCTGAGCCTTTTCTCCCCACTTTTGACACCCATGGCTACATCAGAAACATTATAAAGTTCTGCAAAACAGTTTGCAAAAGGCAATTCAGCTGCAGAAGTAATGAGGGCAAATAGGAATAAACCACAAGATGTTCTTAGGAGAGAGCAGCCCAGACAGGATCTCCAAATCTGTTGCCTGGGAGGCCAAGCTCTGCCATCTGCACCTTCAGCCACAGCACAGGGAGTTCCTGAGGTGCTGTGACATCCCTTTCCAGAGCAGAGCACAGGGCTACTGGTTTGGGAAGGAGAGAAAAACTTACATGAAACATCTTTGGCAATTAAAATTCTCCTGACAGCAATGTCACACCACATCACTGGTGGAAGAAGTGAACCCTCTGCAGAAGTGGTTACACCCCTGTTATTGTGACTTAGACATGTCCTGCCCACTTGGTGCCTTTACAGGCTTTTGGCAGAACCTAGAAATAATCACAGCTCTGAAGGCAATTTTTATGCAAAGCAGA
>QWTY01040294.1:0-17320 GCA_008033365.1 Pseudorectes ferrugineus
GAGACAACAAGTCTAGCTGATACCATAAAAAAACCTGCCAGCTTCCAGATTTGGGTTACAATACAGCTCAAGGAAAGAAGGAGGAAATGCTCAATTTTAAAAAACCCAAAACTGTTAGAAGTTTCCTGACAAGTTTTCTTGTCTTTCTTCTGTGCCATTTTATTAAAATATAGAGAGCTTGTTTAACAAGAATTTTTAAACATCTTCCTAACAAACACAGTTAAGGCAAAATATAGCATATACCTGCACTAAGTCGAAGAAAGCAGAGAAAAAATAAATACCTAATGGTATTTGAAAAATAAAAAAAACTTAAGAAAACAAGAGGAAAGGCTGGAACTAGACAAGACTTAAGTCACATCTAATCTGTCTGGAAAAAAACCAAAGATTCTTACATCCACATTTAATCAATTTAACAACAGGAGTGGTATCACAAATCATTTTGACCATTTTGTCTAGGAAAGCACTTCCAGTGAATTATTTTTTACTAATGAAATTCCTCTGATAAGTACATTTCAGTGTTGAGAACATTCAAAAAAAGCATGTTTATAGAATAACAAAGTCTTATTTATATTAGTGCTGTTTTCTAAGGTTTTAAATGGCCTCAGTATGGTCTTGGTAATGGACTTACTGTGGTCTGTAAAACACTGTACCATGTGTCACTTATTTCTGTACAGCAGATTTTACTGTGGGTCCTACATTCTTCATATTTTCTCCTTGCATTTCTAATTGAGACTGCATCAAATATTCTTGTACACAAGTCTTCTGTTCAGCAAAGTTGAGTCCAAAGGGGCTTTAGTGTGTGCTTTAGAGCTATGCTGGATTGGCCCCCAACAGCTGCCTAGTGTTCTCAAGCTGTCTGATCTCAGGTGACATGAAATTCCAGCAAAAGAATTTGGGTTTTAGAAACTCTGAAATGACACCTGCAATCACTACTCTGGCAAAGCTCCCATCAGAAAACTCACTGCTTCTTTGGGCAATATAATGTTAAGAAAGGGCTGATATATTTATTTTAATCCCAGTCCAACACCTGCTGTGTAACATAAGTAAGCAGCATCTTACAGCTGAACAAGTTTCCTTAGGGTAGCAGTGCAGGTTAGAAAGGTTCATCAAAGGCAAAGCCTGAACATCTGAGCTTTCACATGTCTATCAGCAGGATTTGAAGAGGGACTTACTTATGAAAATCAGAGCTTGGAATAGAAATTCTTTTCACTGTTCTACTACAAAATGGTTGCCTTTGATTACATATTCTCTTTGAAAAATGGTGTATGACCCCAGTTTAATGGTTCCTCTTTTTGTTTCACCCTTTGATCTTTTGCTGAACATTTTCCCCAGTGCTTTCCTGCTTAATATTTCCCCTGTAAATCAAAGGTGACTGAAAGTAGCAGAAGAAAGGAAGTGATATTTGCCATTGTTGATGACAGATTTTCAGATTAAGGACAGCAAGGCTTTTCTATTAATAGCCAGCAAGGCAAAACCAAAGGGGTGGAAGACCAAATGTTATTTGTGTGTTTTAATTTCCTGCAAGAGTTGCAGTGACAGAGAGGTTGATAAATCTAAATCTAATGTGCCTTAGTCTTTTTGAAGGTGCATCTTATATTTTGGTTCATCTCCCTTTGACTAACACCTTCATCTCAACAGCAGCTCAGTGTTTCCTTAGAGAAGGGTGAGAATTGTGCACAATGAACCCCTGAAGGTTTTTGTACTCTTGACTGGGGGAATGGAGCTGCTGTCAGCAATTAAGGATATTAGTAGTTTCCTATCTAGTGTAAACACTCAGATCCTATAATTAAAGCTACTTTACACTTGTTTGCCTCAATGCACTAGGCTTCCACCTACTCCAATTTCTTTTTCTGAAATATGGTTGCCCTCTGTGATCCTTTTGCTATTCACAAGGGGTTATGACCCAGTGTTTGAAAAATACAATTATGTATTTTAAAAATGTCTAAGCTGACTCTTATTTGCAGGGACAAATTGTCATATGTTTCATTTCCCAGGAGTAAGAATCCTCATTAATGACAGCAATATGCAACTACCTTTTCATATTTATACATTTCAATCCATTATCAATTTGAAGAAGTTATTTCAGATATTTGGAGGCCATACAAATGTTTCAACCAATCATAACCTTTACTTTTGTTTTGTTTTGTTTTAAATTTATGTCCAGATAATGGTATTGTGCTGAAAGTCATAACAATTTACAATCAAGAGACAGAATCAATGGAAGAAGTGATTCTTGAAGAGCTGCAAGTATTCAAGGTGAACTCTGCTGTATAAGAAGTATATATACAAGTCTTGAATTTTCTGCAGAATTAAAATGTCTAAAAAAAATCTGAGGATTGTCAAATATGTAGTACCTATGTGCAAGAAATTTTCTAATTATCTAGCAATTTTATGAGAGAAAACCTTCATTTTCAAATGAAGTTTTTCTAATGGCCAAAGTTCCAAAGCATGTTGAAGTAAATCACGACTACTGCCTTTCTATTTATGTGCTTGGACATTGCAGTGTGACTTTTAATTAGATACTTATAGCATTTTGTTTAATTTTCCCTCATATCCAATTAAGTAATTAAAAGAGTATAACTGCATGCATAAAAATGTGCCTACTACAATCTTGGAAACTTAAATGAGATCCAGATAGAAAAAGTCCACTCAGAAATAGTGAATCAGTTTATCTGTCTCTATAGTGGGCAGACCTGGGTCCGAGTTAGGCAGAACTCCATTCTGCCAAAGAATAACCTATGACTAAATCTCAGTGCTTGGCGCGTGACAAAGCTAATATAATGAAATTCTCTTAGTGAGCTTTCTAATCATGTCATATTAGCCACATAAGGCAGGAGGCTAACCTGCTTCAAACCATAGGGAAAATCTGATATCAAAAGTTAGACATCTAAATCTGGTACCTGAATTTAGGCAGTGTAACTATTGACTTGTTGCCTGGTGGGAAAATCACAGAATTTGCCCTTCTTGATGAAGCTACTTTTCAATAGAACTGTGAGGGGCTATGTACTGCTTCAAGAAATCTGAGCAGAGGGCAGAGAGGACAATGGTAAAAGAAGGAATTCCTGCTATTTTTATCTTATCTTCAATGAATGTTTTGTTATAAAGAACACTCCACTTATCACTCTCAAGCAGGACAAAAGAGATTCAGTGGTGGCAAGAGCTAATGTCATGTTTGACAGGGAAATTGTAGTGTTCCTGTAGCTCTGATAATCCTGAATTAAGTGTTGGCTGGTTGTTTCTAAATAAACTGTTTTAAAGCAATACTTCTGAAAGTCACAATTTCCTCACATCTTTCTTAAAGAAAGTCAAAGTATCTAGCAAAGCTGAATGCAATAAGTAAATATCAATCCTATTTTACCTGATTTATTTTCATAGCAAAAATATATTCTTTTTCTAAGCAAGAAAATATTTCCTATTTTTTTAGATGCCAGTTCCTATTATTTCTATGGAAATCTCTTCAAAAAGGGTAAGTTTTTTACAAGTATGAAATATGATGATTGTGACTCAAATGTAATGAAGCTGTAAACTGCACAGGGGTAGATGCATAGATACATAGGCAGATGTACATCATCTATAATGAGGTCTGGTTGGATACATGTAATCCTTCTGTAATATAAACTTATGATTATATGCTCTGTTCCTTTATAATACATTTATGTTTGCCTATTCTAATGTTAAATATCCTTAGTTCACAATATCATGCATATCAAAGCAAGTAAAAACCAATCTGTTTCATAAGTTACTGTCATACTAATCACAGTAGGGATTAGCTTGGTGGATTTGGCAATTCACAGAAAAGTTCTTTATTGATAAATGCAGACAGACTTCAGCCCCATGGGGATATCAGTGCAAAAAGAGCCTTGCTGGCTCTCCCACATTTTCAGTTGCCCTCTAGGGTTGTTTGGATCTGAGTCCTTTTTGAGTTTCTGCAAGTTTCTGCTGATATAAACACCCAATTTATTACTCTTGTGGGTAAATTCTCATCCATATCATATCATCATATCATCTCAGCATGGAGACATTATAAACATCCAAGGACAGTTATGTCTTAATGTTAAACATGTCCAACAGTGATGTTAGACGTCCGGTGCAATGTAGGTGCACATAAACACAGTGAAACACACATAACAAAGAAGGAAAACTGCATTTTTAGGAGGTGTGAAAGTGCCTCAAAAGGTTATTTTAGTCTTGGTGTCTAATCAACTTGCATTCTTCCTGTAGGTAATGCAGAAAGTCAAAGTTCTGTGATGGTAATTCAGAGGAGGATTTGGGTCTAAATATTTTGAATTATTTCCTGCATAAATCTTTTCCCATGGACTGTGAAAGCAGCTCTGGAGACTAGATTGTCTAATACTGTACCTAAGCGATTATTTGGAGAAAGACTCTGTCATTTCAGATGTTTGCCTTACCTTTAACTCTCAATTAATTGTCGTGGTTAAAGAGTTGTGTTGGAAGAGTAAAAAGGAGGTATCATAAAATTTGAAGTAGCATTCCTCCATTATATTCAGCTCCCAAGAGGGCTGCTAACTCTACTAATTCAAGGTATATCTGGAAAATCTGGAGAGAACTGTAAAAAAGCCACCAAAGCAATCCAGTGGTTGAAGAACAAAACTTCTTGTGAGAAGTAAAAGTAGCTTAACTTTTTCAAAATATCAAAGAGAAGACTGAGAGAGAACAGGAGGGTCATATATATATTTTACTGTGTGAAGTGACTTCCTACTATGTGTATGAGGATTCTTAAACATCGGTGGCAAAGCAATATCAGATTAAATAACCAAGATCAGCTTGTTGAATGTAGATAAACTTATTCTTGACATAGGATAGTTTTCCAATACTGAGGACAATTAAATGTTGGAATATGTGTTAGGGACAGAGTTGGCACCAAGTAATTTTGCCTTTAAAATCAGCAGGAATATAACTTAGTTGAGTATATGAGAAAAAAATTATGTACCTCAAGCATTTTGGCTGATCTCTTTTGAACTTGGAGTTACTGAGCCTGTGGAGACCTCCTTGCTACCTATGTCTCCATATCCTGATAACACTGACCAGTCTTCACCGAGTCATAGTACAATAAAATATCACATTTCAGGGGCTGAGCTAGTTATCTGCACAGACTGGGAAAGAATGTTCTTTGATGTTCAGTTGGCTAGATATCAGATGCTTCTTTTCTCTCCTGTGATTTACCAAGACTTAAAGAAGTCTTTACCCCTGCTAAAAGATAAAAGAAAAAATCTCATCTCGTATGTCTCATTGAAAGTGTTGTTCATGTCTTCTGGGACAATCACACTGCAGCACTTGCAGTCAAAGAATTCCCCTCAAACAAGTATCCTAGGTTTTCTCTTCATTCCAGTTGGCAGATTGAGTTCCTGCTACTATCATCTGGTTTATCTCACCAGAAAAATTCTTCAAGCACTGCTGTTACCAGCCTCTCCTAGTTTCTTCCCGTGGCATCACTGAAAGTTAAATTCTGTGATCTAAAGAGATATGAGAGGTATAATAAGAAGCAAGAACGGACTATCTGGTTTAAAATTTTTATTTTGTGATAGACTAAATGAGGTGTCCATATTTTCCAGCTTTAAGTAATTTTCAAGTACCAGATTTTGAAAGCTTGGTTGAAGAGTAGGAATTATGGACTAAGTTTGGCCATTAGGATGAGCGCAGCTTAGGAATCTTTTTTCTGACTAGTAAAACTGTGGAAGTGAGCTGTGCATAAGCAGTTTCTATTGCAGTGCACAGTGCATATTTCTGTGTTCAGAAAATTTACATTCATCAGCAACAAGACTTATTCTCAAATTCCTGTAAATTCAAGGTGTTCTCTTCTCAAATTATCACGCTAGCATCTGAAGAATTTGATTGATTATCTATCATTTGATTTGAAAAAGACATCTATGTGAACTTAAAAGATTCAAAGAGTCAGTGCTAATGCTGAGAAAAACCCCACCCAAACTCTGCAAATAAACATTAAAGAAGTAGATAGTGACCAGTTAATTTGAAAGGAAAGACTGCACAACAACAGGAAAACAATTAAATATCTATCTATCTATCTATCTCCTGTGCACTGAGGGATTATACAAATCATAGCACTACTGTGCATGTAAATGCTGACCATATTCTAGGTGGGCACATCAAGAGTTAAATTTACTTGAAAAGTCCCATTTTAAAATTGAGTTTACTTATAACCCTTGCATATTTGAACTTCTTTGTTTAAAGTCTTTTATGTCAAGTTGGGGATTTTTGCAGATCAGTTAGGTGACAGACAAGTGTAAAGAGGGAGGCATTGGAAAATATCTTGATGAAGAAAAAGAAATATAAACCCTTGCCTATTCAAACACAAAGCTGAAACTTCAGAAGCGAGGAAATGCCAAAATAAACTTGTTCATTTTACCTTTTTTCTGTTTCCCTGTCCTCAGTAGGAGAGTTTAATCTGTAATCAGATATTTTCCTACGGAGTAACTCTGCCTCCCTCAGGTCACAGGCTGGATGCACAACCGGCAAGCAATGATTAATCTAACAATTTTAATAACTGCATTGGGAAGAGAAGTTTTAGTGGACATTCTAGCAATCCTATGTGTTGTATTTTTTGCAGCAACAGCTCTACGTGGGATCCGAGTCAGTCATAGCGCAAGTGAAGTTCCACCAGTGTGACATGTACGGCACGGCCTGCGCCGACTGCTGCCTCGCTCGGGATCCCTACTGCGCCTGGGACGGGATCTCCTGCTCCCGATACTACCCCACAGGAGTGCAGGCAAAGAGGTGACAGTTGTTGCTTTTTCTGATACGCTTTTTGCAAATTATCTACATCAACAGTTTCTACTGCAACACAAAGTCCTTCGTATCTCCCCCTCAGACATAACCGAACAGTGAGATGTCAGCTGCTAATTTATCAGCATAACCTTGGGGGATTGCAAGGAAACAAACTCACAGGATGGCATAAAATGCTGTACCAGAAATATTTTTATGACTAAAGCTAAGTAATTTTGTAATTATTTTCATTACACTGTAAACCTTAATTTCCTTAAGAATCTTTTCAAGTCTTTGCAACATCAGAGACCTAGTTTGGTAGTATTACACAGCAAGTATATCACACTGCAATAACATATACAACAGAACTTCTAAAAAAAAGCAAAGAAGAATCTTTGTTAATAGTAATATACCTTCACCAGCCAAAATCGAATCAGAGTTTTTGCAAAAGCTAAGGTTTGGTTTAGGTTTTCTGCAGTGGATTGAAAGGCAAGTTACTCTAGAGGCCAGTTCAAAGCACAAACCTGATTTGGGTGCTTCAATGAGACTCTTCCTGTGTACCACCGTTCACTGGGTGGTTCTTGACCTTCACTTTTTCATTCAATGATTTCCCTGGCACCTGTTGTCCTCCTTTCCTTCTCAAATCCAGGTTCTGCAATTCAGCTACACAGAACAAGTATCTAGAACATGTGTGTTTTAATCTAGACCTTTTCACAAAATTAGTCAGCTTTGCCACCTAGAGAGGCAATTTCTTACCTGAGTCAGCAAAATTTTGGTAATGTGCAATTCAAATCCTTTCTGTGCCTTTTTTTGCAATTACTGGTTCTAAAAATATATACTTATTTATATTAGACCTACAAGGACTACAAGAATGAATTTGATAAATTCCAGAGAGAGTTTTGAAAACTGGTGGAGGTGGTTCAGTCCCAACCAAGTCATATTATCCCAAATGTATTATTGTTTCTTAAGGAAAATCAGGAAGGTGGGGCTTTGTATTTATTTATTTTTCATCCTGCACATCTTATCTTTCCGTGAACCTGGATGCACTCAGACAAATGCAGGCTGACTACTTTCAGGCATAACAGACATTTCCATAAATTTTTATAGAAGATAATACAGTCATGTTACCTTTGGTAACATCACTTTTTGGATAAGGCACATTTAAAAATACAAATGAGAAACACAGTCTGTGACTCAGCATAATTAAGAATCTCTTGGATTTACTGCACTAAGGCATAAATTAAACCAAGCAGGAAACCTACACTGCTTTTATAAGCAGGATTGCATAATTTTCTTGTGCCTTTTGTGAATAGACCTGAAGGGAAGCAGTGGGCTCTGGTTGACTGCTCAGGGTGAGATGAGTCTGGTTAAAATTTTCAGGCCCCAGATTAAGAAAGATGAGCAGCTATATAGTGGGCCAGGGAGATTAATGTCCTACAGTATAAGCATAAATTGGATTATCATAATGATAAAGCATATGGGTTACTCATCTAATGATGTAAAAGTCATTTGGAAAGGAAGAGGGGGGTTAAAAATTTCCCAGCAGCCTTTAACTTGCTAGCAGTATCACCATTTATGTTGTGCAGGCTACTTGTTGTCTAAGAAAAGATAAGAGAAACTCACTGAGGCCTGGATTCTGTTGTACATGTTTCTCACCTAAGACAATTTCCAGAGTAGCAGCCTTTAAGTTCCCTGAAAACGCATTTATCCAGGGTGGAGTGATATGGGCAGCACCCCAGGCACCTTCCTTGCCTTACCTCTCCAACATTCAGCAGATCTGCCTCTAAAAGAAGAAAGTACTGCTGCTATCTCCCTCCTTCTCTTAAGATAAGCACTGTAGCACTGGAGAAGGGATTTGCACTCAATTGAACATTCTTGAAGTCTGCAAAACTTGTTTTACATATAGGAGTTTGGGGAACAGCCAGCAAGTGTTGAGAGGCATGAATGGCATTTGCCTTGTTCACTTTAGGTCACAGTTGAAGCTCAGAGCATTCTAAATTTAAGACTTTACACTAACTGTGTGGTACGTGGAGAGGCAGGGACAGGTACTAGGGACGTGTGTAGAAGTGGTTTTAGGTTTCTTCTCGTCATGTACCAGGCAAAGAGTACTATGGGAAAAGTCAGGTCCCAGTAGACAGCATGGAGTTTTCTGATACCAAGCGGCACTGAGTAGTTGATAACCCTGCCATGGCTTCCTTAGGGTCTAGACAGAATTAATGCCACATCCCAGAACATTCATGTCTTAGTCTGGCCTTGTCTCAGGGCTACAGACTTCTGCTAGAGCTGTACATGGTGATACAAGTAATGTGAGTGCAAGGGGCATTGAAGAGCACTTGTTTCTCCTGTTCCTGATATCCCTCACTTCACTGGAGTCATGGAGTTGCGCCTTACATTGCAACACCCTTGAGTTGGCCTTAATACCACTTCTCTCTGCTCAAATGTGGCCCTCACGCTGTACATTTAGGTGGACTTTTGATTTGTAAGAGCAGAACTGCTAGTGAGTAAGGGCACTGCTCAAAACTCTCTTTTTAATTCCAGTCCTACTGGTAAAGAGTTGAATTGGGGAAGGGATGTACAACGTGTCCTCCCCACTTTGATCCAAATGCTGTCTGCTTTAGATCCTGATGCCTCCAAGGTATAACAAGTGTTTAGAGAAACATTAAATAGAAACCTGTAAACTAAGGCATGTAAGGGATTTAGAGAGTAGCAGAGCATAAATACAAAAACCCTCTGCTTGGCGTCTGGTACTAATTTTTTAAATTGTGATAGTCTATAATTCCTTATACATGCATAGCCTGGATAACTAATTAAATGTAGGATTTAATTAAGAGGAAAAAAAACTGAGTTCAAAATCCCATATCTTGATGCTGGCAGCACAGCACACCACAATTCCGTGGTAATTACAGGTGTGTGGCTCCTGCATACTGCAAATACCTCAGATGGCAGAAGGAATTTCTATTGCATTCAAATTTCATGAAGTGCACTTGAGAAAGCAGAGGTCCAGGACTTAAATGCTTTAGTTCACTATGAGCTCTGTAATCTGATTTAGGCAGGTTCAATTTTTATCTAAACAAGCACTAAATTCTACAGGTGAGATTCTTTGCTGTGCCCACTTACCATCCAGGCTGAAAAAGGTCTGCAGTAATTCAAAAATGTCTTTGAGCTTGGGTAGGTCTAGTGTGATTCTTTAGCTAATTTTTAGAAGCTGACAGTCACTCCTCTGCCTCCTCTCCCTCTCTGGCTTCTTTCCCCATCACCCACTCCACCAGCAAGCACGCAGTCCACTGAGATATTTATGCAAACCACAGTGGTGCCTTTGCTTCCCTAGACTTTTTGATTTTGCCTCATACATTCCTGGGAAATAATAAAGAAAAATGAAAATTATGGTGATGATGATGATGATGATGACTGTATTGCTTTCTTGCAGATCATTTTTACTAGCTTCCTGAAAGCACAGAGTTAAGGGCTGGAATCTAAATTCATGAAATTATAGATTGCAAAAGATACTTCCGTACATTCAGTACATTTGTTAATCACTGAAAATTGTTCCGTAATTTATCTCGGGGATTGTCTGATACTCTATTATTCACAGAATTCTGAGTAAAATCATCTCTAAGAAAAATATTTTAAAAATCAGGCTTATGTCAGTATTTGTGAAATGAGTTTATCCCCCAGCATCTCCCTCTCTTTCAGCACCTCTCCCCATTTTTTCCTTCTATTCAAGAAAATAGCAAGTGAAGGCACTGGTAATTGTGTCTTCCCCAGTCTTCACAGTCACAACAGTAAAATTCCATCAAACAAACATTTCTTTTTCTTTAATGATTCTGACAACTGGAGAAATAACCCTGTCTTTCAGAACAAGGATTTTTTTAACTTTACAATTATCTTAAGGAACTGACACATAAATAGAACATGCCTGCTACCTGTCCTGTTCCTGCTAGATAGGGCTGTTGGACTGACAGCAGCAGGGTTGTCTTGTTTGTTTTTTTAAAGGCTAATGCATATCCTATAGTGTTTATGTATATTTGTGTAGGAGGATGTCTCTTCTGAGTAATCTACCTCCACAGACTTGCAAACCTGGTGACAGCATTTATCAGCACTGACACTACACATTGCAATGACAATTCCCAGGGCAGAATAAGACCCAGTTGCTACATCAGAATCTCTGTTTTTCTTTAATGGGATGCAAGTATTGTTAGCATTTCTCCCTAAAAGCCCAATGCAGTCCCCACTGAATTTCCAGATTCCCCTGGAACAACAATGGAAAAAACACTGGTTCTTCTCTGAATATCAGTGGAGGTTAAAGCTGTGATCTTGGTCCACCAAGAACACTGGATCAGGAGTCCATATGGGTGACAGAACTCAGAAAATAATCACTGTCTACTGCCAGGTTAGAAACTAAATGAGTAACATCCATGGACAAGGCCTTTAGATGGCGTAAATATGCATAGTTTCAGTAAATTTGATTTGTGCCAAGTTAAAATTTTATCTTTTGGGTTCACATAGAACTGTAGAATAACATTATTTCAGTAGTAAAAGTAAAGAATAACAGAACTCTTTGGCTTTGTTTGTTTCTAACATAAATAATTTATACTGTACACATACCTACCATGAAAGATTTGCTGCACTGCATATTTCTTCTGTTAATCTGTTATGTATGGCAGTGGCAATACTGTGTAGAATTACTCTTTATGCAAATATAGGAAAGGTATCCTTAGAGAAACTAAATCTGAGGTTGTTGGACATACTAGTCTAGCAAGATACAGCATTCCAATAGGCTCTTTTATTTCCCAAGTAAACAATCTTAATTTTATTTATCAGGACACTGAAAGAAAAAAAAAAGTGATATAAAAGCACAGTTCTTCTGGGAATGCACCACATAATCATCGTTTTCATTTTTTTTCTGTAAATGCATATACAAACCCAAACCTCACTTTCTTTCAAAAGCACTGGCATTAGTTCCAGGTCAAAAACAGTGCTCCCCTGTTCTGACCACAGTTCTGCCACCAGTTCACTTTCTAGGTACGGGCAAGTCAAGAATTTGTCTGTTTCCCTGTTGAGAAAAACAAACTCAGTAACTGTCTGCTACAAAGGTGAAATAAAATAAAGTATTTCCTCTGTGCTTTGAGATTCCCAAGTGAAAGAACCAACATGAGAGTGAGGGATAAAAGAAGTACCATTCACATACAGGGGAAACTGTTCTAAATTAAAAAAGGAAAATTTCCTTCTTTTCTGGAGAGAGAGAGAGAACCCAAAGAGAGACTAAAGGTCCCTTTGACTGAATGTTACCTAGTTGGTTCAAAGGATCTTGTTTTAGTATTTATAACATCAGTGTAGTTATATATAAAATGGACACATAATTGTGCCTCTTCTCCAGAAAAGTGCGTTTCTTTTTTTCAGACATGTGCCTCCCAGTAGGCTGAGTAGAGACAAATAAATGAGTACTTCTCACAACAGTGGTAAATTGTTAGCAATCAAAACTTAACTCCTTAAGTTTTTTATGAGTGCCAGTTCAGCATAAACCCAACAACATGTAAGCTAAACCTGTTCTCTCAAATCCTTCCACTTTTTCCCCTCCAGACGTTTCCGCAGACAAGATGTTCGGCACGGAAATGCAGCGCAGCAGTGCTTTGGCCAGCAGTTCATTGGTAATCGATTCACACACGTACAAATTGCTTGTAAATGCCTGGAACAGCCAGCACAGAGTTTGCCAAGAGCATGAGCCAGACCATGATCTCACCTGCCTTTTTTCACTGGCATGTTCCTATAATGTTATAAGAGCTGTGGGGATGAGCCCCTGACATCCAGGTCTAGGAGTGACTGTCTCAGTGGCAGCTCAGGAGCCTCCCAAAATGTTCATGTGGTCCTGCAGCACTGACATTCAGACCAAAGATGTGGATAATGCATCCCAATGGCTTCCAACGGAAAGAAAAGCAGAAAGATGGGGCAGGGATAAGAAATGATGGAGCTGCATCCTGAAATGTGTATTAAATAGTCAGGACACTTAGAATTGAAGCACAGGAATGGGCAGTGACATGCCAGAACAAAAATGTGTATTTATGATCATTGTCAAGTTTTCTCTTAAAAAAAAAGATAGAGTACTGTGTCTAATGCTGTTGTCTAAACCTCAGAAAGTGAGGATTTCAAACATGATTATTGGGAATAGCAAAACAGAAAGAAAACAGTTGCCTGGAAATCCTCAGTATTTTGCAGGATAACACACAATACATTTGTAGAAGAAAAAAATAAAACATAAAAGGTTCTTCTAGAAAGATAGCCAGAGAAACACTATTTTAAATAGTGTATATATATATATTTTACCCGAGAATGGTTCATCATAATTGAAGTCCATGGGAGGATATAGTACGTTTTGGAAAAGTATATTCCAATATTAAGTGCTAATTCTTCCACAAGTTTGAAATACAAGAGAGAAATGACAATATATAAAATAGTGTATATTTTTAGGGTATAAAGCTATTTGGTCTAAAGAATCTTTCGCACTATTATGGAATAAAAAGATTTCATTAATGAGGCAGTTGCTTTCATCCAGTGTAACAACTAGTTTATCCTCCTCCAGATGTTTTGTTGGATTGAAAACCAGAATTAAATTTTGATTAAATTCATTCACCCTGATTTTATTAGCACCCTTGGGCCCAAACTATACATTCAGTTTACGCATGTATAGCATGGATATGTATAATATTGGTTAGAGTATTTATAGTTTCATTCTGCAAAAGGTTATGTGCTGTCATTATCCCTAAAAAAATTGAATTATTTATTATATTTAAACATGTTTTGAATCCTCCTGTTTCACTGAGTGAAAATGAAATTAACTATTCATAAGAACCAGGCACAAGCAATTAGCAGTGTGAAAGGCTGAGATCTGTTTCTCTGTGTATAATCTTAGGTGAGTCACAGCACAATTTGGTCAGATACTGTGAAAGCCTGGGATGATGGGAAAATTCATTTAGCAGGTCCGATCTCCATTAGACATTACTTTTCAGTCACTATATGGTTGGATCTGAATTAAGCTTCACTCTTAAAAGTAAATATACCCTGAACATGGAGTGTAACAAGTATTTGCAGTAACACATTTTTGAAACATTTATTTCCATTCCAGGTGAAGTCCTGGAGAAGACTGAGGAGCGACTTGTTTATGGAATAGAGTACAACAGCACCCTTCTGGAGTGCACCCCTCGGACCTTACAAGCAAAAGTAATCTGGTTTGTCCAGCGAGCACATGAAACTAAGAAGGAAGAGGTAAATGTTCTTATAGACTAACCTTTTCCAGTAAAAGAGCCTGTTGTTAAGAACATTACATCTTCACTGAATTCCTGTCACCAGTTGCTGAAATGTATATGGGTGTCAGGGAAAATCACTATGTTCATCTGGCCTCTTGAATGAATAGACCTGAGGATTTCACCTGGTGTTTGCATTCAGTAACTTGAATGCAGATGTTAGAAATGTAGTGAAGCTTATTTAAGATCTCCAAACAAAGGAAAATACATCACTTCTCTTGGTATGCTTTTGCAGGGGTGAAATGTGTACATATTATTTCCAGTGTTAGTCTAGCTTAACTAGACTAACACAGACATTCTTTCAGTCTTGTCCATTACATTACAGAATCTTTTGCAAATGAATATTGGTGGATTCTGTGCCTTTTTTATATATGTTTTGCCATTATGAAAGTGCTTCATTATATTTATTCCTCAATATGCCTTTTTTATATATGTTTTGCCATTATGAAAGTCCTTCATTATATTTATTCCTCAATACCTCTCTGATGCACAGCAGTGTAGATATCACTACAGTGTAGATATGTCACTACAAGGGCTGGTGAAAACGTCACCATCTTTCTTACAACCCCACTTTAAGTACCAAAAGGTCACAATAAGGTCTTCCTGGAACCTCATCTCCTGTAGGCTGAGCACTCCCATCTCTCTCTTTCTTCATAGGAGAGGTGCCCCATTCCTCTCTTCATTTTTGTGACCCTCCTTCAGTCCCACTCTAACAGGTCCATGCCTTGCACTGAGGACTCCAGAGCCGGATGCGGCACTCCAGTTGGGGTCTTACCAGAGCAGAATAGAGGGGGAGAAATCCCTCCCTTGACCTTGGCCACACTTCTTGTTATACAGCACAATATACAGCTGGCTTTCTACAGTTGGACATGGCCAGCTCTCATCCAGTTTCTCATCCCTCAGTACCCCCCAAGTCCTTCTCTTCAGGGCTGCTTTCGATCCCTTCATCACCCAGTACTTCTGCTTAAATTTGTCACCTTTTCGTTAGATGAAAAGCTGAGGATGCCATTTTCCTGGCCACTCCTGCTGCTGGATTAGACAGCTCAGTGCTCCCTGCTTGCCAACATCTGTTAATGTCTTGTAGTCAATAACGTAGCCTTCGGGAGTATTAGGAGGAACTCAAACACCAGACTCAGAACTGAGGCTTTAAGATCATAATGATCCTTCAGTTAGATATACAAATACCTATGAATGTCTCCTCAAAAGCACACCAGCCTATAAGAGAATTCACAGAGACCTTTATGACAGGTCAGCTGGCAAATGCACTATCGTTTTCCATCCAGTAGATTATTTGCATGTTTCTCACTTATTTCCCTCTGCAATTAAAACAGGAAACTGTCTGCTCCACTATATGTTCTTCCATGCTTCCCAGATTCTTTAGACTGTTCTGCATTTACTGCTCAATCTCTTCTTTACTTCAAGTAAATATTTTTATTATTAAAAAAACCCTGTGAATTAAAAATTTGTGGATCTCTAATCTTCCTCTCAAAATTCAATATTACAGTCATGAAAGTACAGTTCAGAAATAATTGCACTGGTTTAATGTAATAGCAAAGGCCTGTACTCTATAACTGCATTTTTATTTTTTTTTCAGGTGAAGACCGATGATAGAATAATAAAAATGGACCTTGGCCTTTTATTCCTGAAGCTGCATCGACTGGATGCAGGGACTTATTTTTGTCAGACAGTGGAACACAGCATTGTTCACACTGTCAGGAAAATCACCCTGGAAATAGTCGAGGAGGAACGTGTAGATGAAATGTTCAATAAAGACTATGAGGAGGAGATCCCTCACAAAATGCCATGCCCGATGCAGAGCAGTATGCCTCAGGCTTCAAAGCCATGGTATAAGGAATTTCTTCAACTGATAGGTTACAGCAATTTCCAGAGGGTAGAAGAATACTGTGAAAAAGTGTGGTGTACAGATAAAAAGAGAAAAAAGCTGAAAATGTCTCCATCCAAGTGGAAATATGCCAACCCTCAGGAGAAGAAGGCAAGGATCAGGCCAGAGCATTACCGGTTGCCCAGGAACATAGCTGACTCTTGATGGACAAAATCCATCCACTGTTTCTGAGCAAAATTTTATTTGGACTTAAGAGGGAGAAATCAGTCTTGGTTTGAGTAAATTTCACAGGTTTATATATGTAAAATAGTGGGACTGAAAACAAAAATGCTATGGTAAGTTATATTGTACACTCATGATGACTGTTTAGAAGCATTTTAAACAAAATCTTCCCAACTATCTGGTTCTAAGTAAGTCAATGCAATCAGAGTTTTGCATTAGGGAGGATGTGACAATCTTCAGACTTTGAGTGCTTGAATCAGTTTCCTGTGTGGATTGTGCTTACGCTGTATATTGTTGCACATGATGGCATATTTAACAAATTCAAATAGCTAAAGCATTCACAAGTGGATGAAAAGTATAACACATATCTTTTCTTTGTTTCACAAATTTCTCATGCTTCTGAAAGCAGCACATCTTAAGATCTTATTCCTTTTGATTGTGACCTGTCTGAGTTTATCACTGAGAACAATGAGTTGTGTTAATACCGTGTACTGCTATTTCTAAAGGTAATGAAGGGAAATCCTACTTACTTCCCACCCTTTTTTCAGTATCAATCATTTATGAAGTGCAGTGTGCTCCCACAGCTAAATACTATTGCCTAGTAACTTCATGTAAGTCACATGCATGCTGAGAACACAGACAGAATGAAATTCATCAATTTATCTATATAAGAAGTTGAAATAATGGTTTAGATAGAAAACGAGTCCATCTTGTGTCTGTACATTGCCTTCGTGGTGACACGAATTAAGGGATCGCCCTCTTGTGGCAAAAGAAAGGGAAACCCGATATTTAAATTACTTTTCTGAAGAAATATGTATAAGCAAAAAAGTATTACCGAATCCATAGCTGGTTTGCTTTCAGCAGACACTTTTAGTCCCCATGTGCTAAACCCACAGATTTAGAAGGCAGTGTTGGAAGTAATTTATACCTGAAAGGCAGCATTTAAAATAAGTGATGCTTTATGTTGTTAATGTGCTTTTGGGGTAAAATGCAGTCATAAAAAGTTAGGATGCAGATTAAAAACAAAAAAACCATTATGCAGATGTGTTTCTATAGTTTCAGGATCTGGTCCACATAAATCTTTTTCTGATGTGTGATCTCTGTTCGAAAGGGCTGCTTTCCTCCTCTTGTGAGTGATACCAGGAAAGGAGATCAAAAGAACTAAGTTGCTTACATTCTAGGTCTCTCAAGACATGCTTAAAAAAAAAAAAAAAAA
>QWTY01040295.1:0-16374 GCA_008033365.1 Pseudorectes ferrugineus
ATTCAAATGTAAAGCCAAAAGAAGGGCTCAACTGAACATGATTCAATCAGACTGCATAATTCCAAGGAAATCTGTGGAGTTGTCTGGGAAGGGAAGGGAAGGGAAGGGAAGGGAAGGGAAGGGAAGGGAAGGGAAGGGAAGGGAAGGGAAGGACATCAGCAGTTAGTTACATCGTTTATTTATGTTTGTGTTGCTGTAGCTTAGGTGGCAAGAAATTGTGATAACAAGCTACAGGTAACAATGACACCATCATTTCACTTTTCACTTTATTTCCAAGAAATTTCACAAGATGTCAAAGACTTAAATGTTCTTTAAACTTCAGATATATCTTGTTTTCCCTTGTTCAGTATACTTCAGAGAATAATATATAAATTTATGTTGGAAGGGGCAGAAGGAAGATGAGCCTTGATCTCAAGATCAGATCAGGTCACTCAGAACTTTGTCCAGGTGAAATCTGAAGACCTTCAGGGTGAAGATGTGATGACCTCTCCAGACCTCTGCTCTATTGCTGGACTGTCCTTTTCAGAAAATATTTCTCCTGATACCTAGTCTAAACTTCTGCTGTTATTGTTTATCTCCATCATCTCTTGTTCTCCTGCTCTAAATAGCTGCAAGGAACCTAACTGCAGCTCCTTGATATCCTTCCCAGAGGTGCTGATGATAAGTGCCTCTAAAAAAATCCCTTCTTCAGGCTGAAAAAGTCCTGGTCCCACAGTGTGTCCCTGAAGAAGGGCATTTTCTCCAGTGCCTGTTCATTTTCTCTGCCCTGCACAGAACTGTGTCCAGTTAATCAGTGTCAATCAAACTGGACATAGTGTCTAGATGTGGTCTAGTGAGCACTATGTAGAGGGAAATAACCACTCCTCACAACCTATTGGACTTGTTCCTTTTCATGCACTCACAAGATGCTGTTGGCTTTCTTTATTACCAGAGCACAGTACTAGCTCATGTTCAGTGTACTGTTTTTATTTTAATATCAAGAAAAAAATTCAAATTATTATAAATGTGGTGAATAATGTAATTCAATGGATGGTTGAACTTCAGTGTTAAAGAGAAAGATCAAATTTGCGTACGTTTGACTGTATGTGTACCTTATCATGCTGCCCTATTTAGAAATGGCAAATGAATACAATATTACATTAAATGGTCTATCTGCCTGAAAGGCAATAACTTCTGATCTTATATTCTTGAAATTTTGAAGTTATTTTGTCCTGAGAATACTCCTCAAATAGGAAGGCTGTTGAATGTTACATGAGTTGCAATAATTAAATATCAGCTCAGTCTGGAATATTTTAAATGCAATATACCAAAAGAAACATATCCTAAAATCACACTTTGAAAGGTGCATCTTAGCCTCCTTCAGGTTAGCCATGATATTGAATAATTTATTACTTATTTTTAAAACAATTTGATTTTTTGTGTCTCATTCAAAAACAGTATAAAATAAAAGATGTAAAGCCATGAATTAAAAACTGTTTTAATGATCTGGGTTCTGTTAGAAGCCAAATTACTTTCCAGCTCTTAGCACTCCATGGAAATTGAGAATATTATTAAACTCCAGGAACAACAGAAAACAACACCTTGAAGTGTTCTAATGTGAGTGACAATAAGGTCAAAGCCCATTTGAAGAAAATTCTCATTTTAGATGCCTTTCCACTAAGTGAGAACTAACAGATTTCTAATTTTATATTTTCACTTTGTTTATATTTCTGTGTCTACAAGCACTTATTGAATGTATTTGTAGTATATGTATGTAATTCACTGTGTGGTAGCTGTTCCTTGTTTTCATAATCTTAAATAAAAGATACAGTGGAAAGGATTAGTGTGAATAAAAACATGCAGAAGATCCCTGATATAAACAGAAAATATTAAGAGTTTAATTTCTATAAAGAAACCTGTTGTACTCAGTGTGCTCAGGGTTAATGCAGAAGGTTTTTACTTAACAACCACACGGCAGTCAAATCTCATCACCTTCAGCAGGAATAATTTATGGTTTAATCTTACATGCAGGCGTATTAAATTAGTATTACTCATCAGAACTCACTTATTAATAAAACAAGCTGAATTAGTCACCAGAGAATCATATTTGGAAATTCAATGACAATTTTACATTTTTAATAAAGGCTCAGAAATATTATTGCAGAGCAGGTGGTATGAAGAAATGTGGTCAAATTTGACATTCATTAATAATTGAAGTGTGGAACGTGACAGAGGTGAAAATTGATATTGATTTTTTCCCCTCTAATATTTGGATGAGTTCTGAAAAGTAAATAAAATGAGATAACAAGACATATCAAGTCACCCTGATTCCTTTGATCACCTCTCCCTGTATGCACACATATATATCACTATTTTCCTTATCATGTTTTTGAATAATTCAACACCCATAGTCTTTCCAGTTCAATGCATTATAAAACATGCTCAAGCTGAGTTTCAATCATATTAGACTGAAAGCTGAATTTTTTATGAAGGATTATTTAAAACAAAATGTGTCTTGGGCCCTACAGTCTCTGAAACCAAACAATCCTGAGAGTTCAGTGAAGAAATGTCAACACTGTGGAGAATTTTTCGATTCAAAAAATTAAAGGAATCCTGTTTGATGTATATTAACCATATCAATATTAACAAACTTCTGCTGGATTTCAGAAGTGATATGACAGCAGCAGTACTACCAGGCTTGTATTTTAACTAGATGTGAAAGCTCCGAAATACTTGTACTCACGCCGAACTTGACCTGCCTTTGGGACAGCTGCAGCAGCTCTCCTACTGACTTCACTAATGCCGATTTTCAGGCTCAGTTGAAGTTAGGCTCTTTAGCCTCGTTGGACTCTAAACATGCAAGGAGGGTCATCAGCCTCTGCTGACCAATCTTCAGCACAATGTAGACATCTTCATGCCATATATTATGCAGGATTTACGTGGCAGTTAGAGGTCTGTAATATATTTTAATGATGCATGGGATTTTGTTTCAGCATTCCACACCTCCTTCTGTCCTCATGCAGGTTTGTGGTCAAGATCTTCTTTATTAGACGTCTCTTGGTTTACATTCTTCATCCACATGAATGTCTAGTTCCATTTTTTCAGCCCAGTACTGGTTATACCAGTAAGAGAAACTGACAGAAAAAGCTGGAGTCTTCATTTCCTATGCATTTACAAAAGTAAATTCCTTGCTTCTGAAGGAAATGATCTGGTTAAACATTCTGCCTATAGGTGGAAATGTTATGGAAAAAAATAAAAGAAAAAAATCACTTTCTCCAAAATTTACTGTATAGAGTTCTTCAGGCTCAGTCTGACTTCCATTTGAAACTTTAAAATAACCACATGCATATCTACACTTCAGATTCTTTGCAATATCACTCTTTCTTTTGTACAATCTCCTATAAGTTTGCAGAGAACTGCAAGAAAATCCTGTTCTCATAGACTTTATCACAGTAATTTTCTGGATTTTATGCTGTACAATTTACCTAAATAATCAGACCACAGGTTATTTTTCAATAGATTTAATAATCTTCTCGGCAGAATAATTTCTCTAGAGTTAATCTTTGAGGTAGGAGGAGATCAAGGAGTGTACTCTTATTTTGACTGTAAAACCCAAAGGCAGCTAAAAAATGCCAAAGCAGCAGTACTTTCAGAAAAGAAATAAACAATCAGAAATTAAGAAGGGAGGAAGTAGAAAAGCTCAAAAACAGGAGACAGAAAATGTGTCAGCTCATTAGATTTCTTTTTTTTTTTAAGGATGCTTTCATGTGTTGAGATGAACATCTCTGGTCCAAGATATTGAGCACAAATAATATTGATTGACTGCAGTTATTTTATGCTCTTGTGCCTTCTGTCTACTGTAGAACAAGTAACTGTTTGAAGATCCAGTTTTCTGTTAACAAAGCAAATGGTTGATGCTCTAGGTCTCATTTTGTTAGAATGAATTTATATTGACTTCAATAGCCAGCATTAATGAAATCTAATCAAATAACTGAAAACGTATTCCACAAGGTATTTTCCTTTAATTAGTGAGAAGTATTGCAGAAAATATGAGATGGCTGAGAATTTAAAATATAATAATACATTATTCTTATTCATTATTATTATTTATTATATCTTTCAAATATTAATGTTGGAAACATAATTCCAAACTGTGAGCTGTGAGCTACTTGGAATCTGAGTTCCATTTCTTTGCTTTTTTATTATTATGTGTAGGTTTTCACCACAGAAAGTATGACAAAAAAAATTACTATTTTCATTAAAATTAGACAATAGCTTAATTGGCAACAATGAGTGGCACTACTGGGCAGGCTAAATTGTTCTTATGTGATAGATATGGTGTACACAGAAACATGTTCCCTCCTGCGAAAACTGCAGTTAGTTGTTAAAAAAAAATATGCAAATTGAAGTATTTTTTTTTGTCTGTGACAGTTACAAACTTCAGGTATGCTCTTCTATCAGCAAAAGCAGATTTGATAAGTGTAAGGAAAAGCAAACTGCAAAGCGGCAAGAGCACGATTTAAGCTGATTGATCAAATTTTGTGGAAAATATGTGTCCTTAGGTCATCAGTGCACCATAGGCTACAACGTTTTTCTTCTCCACAGTCAAAACCTTAGACAATTCTTACTGAGACAAAAATTATCTCAGTACTGAGTATTTCACATCAATCACCTGAAGGGCTGAACACTAAAAATAGTGACCATTTTATGCACCCCTCTGATCTGAATCCTATGATTTTGGTTGGATTCTCAGCCTTTTGAAACCACAGATACCCTTTGAAAAAAAAATATGGTTTTCCCTCCTGAGTTTTGACAGCTTCCCCTACGCACTCCCCCATTCCCACTTCCCTTCCCCATACCTGGAAACGGAGGAGGAATTTCAGGTCTTGTCATACTTTTCCGCCCTATGTTTCACAGGGTGATGTTAAGTCAGAGATCACAGCTGTGCTTTGGGAGGATCTCTTTGTTCTGTGCTCTTCTTCCTGGGAAAAAAAAATATATCAACAGTGCAAGTATGTAGTCAGTAGAAAAGTTATTAAAAAAACTCCTTTTACTGAAAAGAGCCACATTTTCCTTTCTTCCGACAACATTCTTAACACAAATATGAAAACAAATTGGGACCTCAGATTTCTTCAGAATACTTTGCTGTGATGTAAAGTGTTTGGTCCTTCTTATCCTTGATATATTGGTAATTTTCTCCACAATTACACTACGTATATTACAAATCACA
Source organism: Pseudorectes ferrugineus (assembly GCA_008033365.1). Classification (NCBI taxonomy): domain Eukaryota; kingdom Metazoa; phylum Chordata; class Aves; order Passeriformes; genus Pseudorectes; species Pseudorectes ferrugineus. Next base: position 5,210 of record QWTY01040295.1, read on the forward strand.
CACACGTTTATAGACATGTATGTAAGACAGACAGACAGAGAAAAACTTGTGGGACACTTCTCAATACCTCAAGTAACTATTTCCTATTACAAGTCCGTAATAGATGGATATCTGTCTCAGGGTCTGAAAAATTCTACCTTTTCACTTGGAAAAACATATATTTATTACCTTCATTGCCACTAATGCTGAAGCAGACATCATGATCTGGGTGATATTCTTTTGAATACATGGCACCTGTAACTTTTCTCTCCTTGCTGAAAAATTGCTTATAAACTGCCCCAAATTGTCAACTTGTATCTCTACCAGCCCACTGAACCTGAACTTCCAAGTAATGCCTCAGGCTATAGTTTTTTGAAACTCCTGGAAACCAAGTCATAAAGTTAATTTACAATGATTTTGTGCAATGAAGGTTCCCTCTTCCTTATTTTAAACCTTGAACTCAGACCACTTACTGTAGCTGCACTTATTTTCTTTTGCCTGGTTGTGCTTAATTTATTCATTTGTGGTTAAAAATTACTGTTCTTAGGAGTTAATGTACTATCTAAAGAGAGATGAAAATGAAAAGTCTAGAAGTAATAACTAGCTTTCTCCCTTTCTGGAACCCTCCATTTACGTAAAAGGTTGATTACTCCTCCCTCATATATCAAGGGATCTGACCTTATTCCATTCCTTATCCCATTATTACAAGAAGATTACTCGATTAAAGAATTGAGTTAGTCAACAGTTATCAAGATTTTTAAAAAGTCTCCTTTCTTATTTTAACCATTGAAAGAAAGGTGTGGAGCTTAGTAGGAAGGCATCCTGTGATCTTGATAGACAAGATGGATAGATATAGTTATATAATTCCTCATGTGCTACATTGCTTGCTTTACTACTGATACCATTCCACTGATTTCTCCACTGCTGAGCCAGAAAAATGGATAGCAAGTTTGTAGTTCAGTATCCAAAAAAAGTCAGAATTTTGTGGCATATGACAGAATATAAGTGAACAAAAACTTAAATTTCCACTTCCAGGCAGAGCTATGTCACATATTGGGGAAAATTGTGCCTACCATTTCTAATTTTTTTGGATCCAGGACCTATCAGTGCCTATGATTAAGGATCATGGAGGCATGAACGTGAAACACAGTGCACTTGCTATTAGGTTGACAATATTGTCAATTGGCCTCTAAGGATTTTAGGATCTTCAGCGAACAGTGAACATAGTCATTTGAGTCTGTCAGAGTTCATGCTCTTTTGGTCAGTGTTTGAGGAGACAGTTTATTTCTGTGTGCTGAACATGACATTAAAGCCAAATTTTGAGCACCTGATTCTGGAGACAAAATACCAAATTGAAGGAGAGTGAATAATTGGACAGATTAGTTACCTCATAAGAGACAAGTCAATCCTTCAGAATAATTTCAGCCAAAAGTGGTAGAAAATTAATTCTTATTAAATGAGCGGTCAAATATACACTGTGGTTTGGAACAACCTAGAGGTCACTGAACACACAAAAAATCCAGAAAAGCAAATTCCTTCTTGAATTTAATTTTTTTCTTTTAGGCAAAGAGAAAAAAGTACCCACACTATTGACAAATGGACAAAGTATTATATTAGTTGATTTTAAAAAATATGGTTTAGTGATATGTAGTTCATTATTTATGTGGAAAATACTTACTGAAAGGGAAATAATGGGGCCATTATGATCTGGTATGGGGATAAATGACCATTTTACAAAGTCTGGAGTAACTTGGTGGTAACATACAAGACTCACTGTACAGATATAACTTCTCTTTTTTTAATCAAGAAAAAGACTAGAAAGTAATAGACTGTAAAATACCTAAGCTGAAAATACAAAACCATGCACGCATCACCAGTGCCCATATATATTTTTATGATTTCTGTGAGAGCAGTAAGTTCATTTTTATTTTCTAGCATTTAACTTGTTTAGCTCATATTAAAAAGTAAACTCCCTTAGCATAGTCAAAGCTGCTAATTGTGGATTTGCAGACAGACATGTTATGTAACAATGGTAATACCTCCATTTACTTCTTGTGTATATGAATAGCAAGGTCTGCAGTGACCTGTATCCTGGGCAATATCCCTTGGTGTCACCTTATCTTTCACATTTTTCCAACAGCATGTTAATTTTATTATGAGGTTAATATATATAAAAGATATCTGAAAGTGAATTACAGTCATGAAATAGGATTGATTCAGTAGTGACTCCAGGATGAAGAGACATTTCCATGAGAAGTAGCAGGCAAAGTGTACAACAAAGCAGAGCTGCGCTCACTAATGCTTTTCACTGCCTGGAACAATCCAAATAGCAGGGGAGCTGGCCTTGAAGAATTGCCCATCCTGTGATTAATGCTTTGTTCTACCTGTAGACAGTCTGACTACAGGGAGCAGTGTTGTATCATGGTGCAGAACAGCGCAGGCTTTGGTACACCTGCCAGTATCTGGAACACAAAAATAAGATGGTTAATTAGCATTTGTCGACATACTTTGCATAAGAATGGAAACAACTGGGAGACGGACAGAGTAAAAAAAATAGGAGAAAATGCTCTATCCACTCCTTTATATTTTCTCTGAGAGGGCAAGACCCTTTCTCACGTCAGTTCATAATTTTGTTCCAGGTCTGTACATTCCTAGCTTTGCTTTCCCTGAATGAATTGATTTTCATTCTCCATTCTGTTTCAAGTCAATCAAACTATTTTTTTATCCATTTTTACATGAAATTACCTGTACTGGGTCAGATCAAAGGTCTACCTACATCCTGCTCCTGACAGGGAGCCTAGGGAGGAGTATAAATGCAGTGCAAGTACACAATTATACTTTCCTAGAAAAGTCTCCCTACTTCTGTGGATTTATGATGCAAAGACCTGAATTAAAGGTGGTAGGTTTATCTGAACTTGTATTCAATATATTTTTCTTCAATTTCTTCCATGACATTACTAGTTCTTCTTCTGATGCCAAACAGACATTTAGCACCAACAGCATTCTGTGGTAATGAAAACCACAGACAAAATCGCAGAATACCTGAAGGTCTGTCCTCCTGTTCCTGGAACACTGCCATTTACTTCTACTGTTCATTCTGCTGACTTGTGGAAAAAAGATGCAAAGTAGCTTTCCTGACAGTATCTCAAGATAAGAACCAACACACAGATTGGCAAACAACCTTTTATAACGACTGTGGCCTAGGCTTGTATTTCACAAGAGTGGAGCTACCTCTCTTCATGTCTAGAAGTACCTGCATGACTATGGTTGGGACACTCTCTCCCAGCTTCCTCTTGTAAAATGGGAGTGATAGTTCCTCTTTCTAACAGATTTTTGTGCATCAGATGTATGAGAGAATACCATGTACGTAGCCACTGTGTTCATGTTATTGTAATGAGGAGAAGCAATGTTGCCAAAATCCCATCACTGCTGCTAAAAATTGTACCAAAGCAGGATAATACACAAAGAACATGTCAAATTAATTAAAAAAAAAAAAAATACTGTTAAAGTGAAGGCGATAAATGGTGACAGACGGAGAAATGGTTAAAATATTATTTTGGGGGTTTGCTTGCTTTTATTTGGTGCTTGTTTGTTTTAAATTCATGTTATGTAGTCTAATAATCATATCCATTTACAGGGTTCTGTGTGAAAATAATGGACATGTCAGGACAATATATTCCTGGAATATATATGAAAATATACACAGCACATCTTTTCTGCATAAATTCTTATTCTCTATAATTTATCAAATGCTGTGTGGCCAGTTTTAAGACCATACATTACAAACAGTGAGGTTTTTTTTTCACTTTAAGTAAGCACTTGCTTACTTGTCCTACTCCAAATTCACTCTTGCCACACTTACTCCTTGTTATTTTACTGCAGTTAGTTAAAGATACAATTAGAGTAACTCTATGCAGTCCCTACTTTCATTTCTTGTCCAAATAAATGAAAACAAAATATACATATCCATACATTTACAGTTACATTGCAATATATGCATTATGTACGTCATTAATCACCATTAGAGATAAATGTATTGTAATGTGTCAATTTTCAATGTAGGTCTAACAGACCTCTGCACTCTTTCATAGCTGAAGGCATATTTCAATCCAGCTTCCCAGTAAGAACTTCTTTCAAAGCATCAATGGTCCTCCCAGTGTTGTTTCTATTCACTTGATGGAAGTTTCCTGTTTTTCTCTAAATTAAACTTGCTCATTATTTCCCTCCTCTTTTTTGGACTACTGAGTGGTACAAGAATATTCTTGTCTTACTCTCAGTGTATTTTTCTGACAGTTCACTATAACTGAGCTCTGGTGTAACTTTTAGGCATTCTTCTCTTCTACTGAGTCTAACACATGGGGAGAACCTTTCCCTCCTCTTCCTGACATCAATCTATCCTTGAACAGTCTTGATTTCTCAGTCATTTATCTCTGGCTTGTGCTACCAAATGAGGTCATGAAATCTCTTTTTGGCATTGCAATTGTGCAGGAGCAACCAGCCATAGGACAATAATCAATTCATCTCTTCTGTCCTTCCTAGGCTAGAGATCTTTAGTTCTTATTGATAATTTTTCCAGTGGAAGCTGTTAGCTCAAGAAATAGAATATGTCTGGAGAAAAGCACACTGTCAAGAAAAGGAAGGAATAATCTATCCAAAACTGTTTAAGTCTGTTGACTGACTAGTCACAATCATTTAAACACTCTTCCATTCTACCTTCCACCAAAGGCCAAATATTCCCTTCTGCAGATAAAATTTTATACCTAGAAACCCTGACATAAAAGGACTACTTAGACTCCTTAATCCTTGTCAGAAATGCTTTTGGCATATTCCTGCCTAGTCTACGTTAAATTGGTGAAATATTCATTTATCTCAGGAATAGGTCAGTATCTGTATCTTTGCTTGCTTTGGAGTTGATGAATATTTCTACCTTTATTTCTTGGAAGGTATGCATTCACTCTTGAAATGAAACACTGCACGTTCCTGCTCCTTGAAGGTGCTTGCTTCTTATCACACAAGAGAAGGCAAGAAACTTTTTGCTGTCTAATTTTGCTGTTTGGGGATTCCTTCCTCAACCTAAAAAATAAAAAGTATATATGGTGCACGGTGCAGTAAAAAGGAGGAAATAATGACACTCAGATATTGCTGTATTTAACACTAAAGCATTGGTTAATTCTAAATGTCATTAAAATTATCAGAGTGTAGGCTACCAAGAGCATCATGTCATGCATCATACTTTATGTTGCAAAAGGTATTGTTAAAACCAGAAGATTTTGGTTTTATTTGGCATGTCTTCCATCTCCTTAAGATCTTTATTTTAACACTGTTGACACCTTAATATTGCAAGTCCCATCTTATCAAGCAGCTCTACCATATGAATGTGCCAAGACAATTAACTTCATTACCTTTTTATTCTGTCCAGATTAACAAAAGAAGGGAGTAAGAAATGAAAAATGAATTGTAATGTTGTTTGCACTTCCTTACACAATGCAGAAATTGAAATGAAGCAGTGAAAATAATGGATTGTGTGGGGTTCTGATAAAGCATAGTTGGCTATGTAAATCTGTGTAGATTAATTCGTGTTGCAAGCCAGTTGTTAAAGTGCTTCAGTGTACCTCTAGTGATGTTAGTGGTCTTAGCTCTTAGCACCTAGCTAATATTTTATTTGCCTTTTTCAAAAGTCTATGCTACAGATTCTAGTACAGCAAGAGTGTTCATATATCTCCAGGATAGTAGGTAATTTGTGATTATAATGGGCATGCATGGCACTGTTTTCTTGTTATTTCCCCTGCTCCCCACTGCTGCTAGAAAGTGGATATGTGATAATGAGTCTGTGAAGACATTGGCAAAATGAATATTTGGCTAATGACTCTAAGGCCCTCATACTGTTGTATACAGTACACAATGTTGTTTATGGAATTACTTTTTCACATATAACAAGAAGTCAGTAATTCTGACTTGCACTGTAAATGTTTTCATGTGTCCTTTAAAGATATGTTTGATTGGCATAAGAAAAAAAAAGTTATACCCTGACAATTTTTCAAACACCTTTCTATTTTATCTGCATGTAACTAATAATACAAGAGAATTAGACTTGGAATTAGTGACAGTTCATAAAATATATTAATCTCTTGGATTATCGTTCACCTCTGTCCTCCATTGTCATGTCCTTACCAATATCTCTTATGCCTGTTCTAAGGATTATAGAATAGTATGAATGAGAGTACGAATGTTTTGAATTCACAAAGCAGTAACCTAGCCAGACTGCAGGATAGTGAAGAATTCCCTCTCATCTTGTATTCAGAATTTGGGCAGTTAAACTAACATGAGGAAAAAAATTCAACACAATAAAAATAGTGACTGCCATTGTCATAGCATTAAAGGGCAGTATAGCACAACACTGCAAGTGATATGATGCATATTCAAAGCCCAGAGAGAGTCAAATCATGAGCTTGATGCACGGACATAGGCAACGGGCATTGGTTTTATTTCTTAACATTGCTAAAATATAGTTTGTAGTCTGTTGACTGCTCCTACAAATAATTGATCTTTGACACAAATTTCAAATTTTGCTTCAGTCCAGGAAATAGCCACCTGATACTGTAGTAGTTCATAAGAGAGTGCCCAGCTGCCAATATTTTCTGCAGTAAGGCTCCCTGTTCATCTCTGAATGCATTTTTAAGAGTCAGTCAGCTATACCTATGATTCAGATTAAGAGTCTGATATAGTCACAGCCCAAGTTATTTGCTTCTTTTATGTTAATCTTGTCTTAAAAAAAGGTTGAGGTCTCAAAAGTCAAAAAGTTTAGTTGTGTTATAAGGCTCAATATCTGTTTGTTTTGTAGGAATGACAGTTTTTAAAGTTTTTGTTTTTAACAATTTTAAGTACAGTCAGTAAGTAACACCTTTTTAGATTAACGCCTAAGATACATACAATTTCTGGCAGGGCTTTACACCAGCATTAATTTAATGAGGGATAAACTAGAAAAAAAAATTGATTGATGCAAGTCTTGAAGGAAAAGGTGTTCTAATTTTTTTTTTTTTTTTTTTTTTTTAATTGTAAGTGTGAGAAAAAGTAGCTTCTGGCTGCCTCACCTGTCAACAAGATAATAGTTGGCATCTCTATATAGACTAAACAATGATTATTCTCCTGTGCAGCTGAGAGGAGAAACCGAATTAAAATCTCTTGCAGGTGTGACCTAAAGAAGACCAACAAAGCAGGAAACACACAGATCAGTTCTCTCAAAAATTCTCAGTGCTTAGTGTCACACATGCATTTCTTTGCATGTTTAAACACACCTAGATATATACACACATAAACTTAGGAGATGTAGATATAAACATGTATATGGAGACAAGATATGTATCTGTGCTAATGAGTAGCTTGCCAATGTCTAAAAACATTTCATTTTTACATGTATATATACATATATTTGCATGCCATACCTTTTTTTTAGATGTTATATTCGGGTGTGCAGACACGTAAGTAGCTTTGCCTTTCCCATTTTTTTCCTTTCTTATACCTTTCATGACCACTGTATATGGAAAATATATATAATGAAAACATTCACAAATGTGTGTGTAGTCACAAACACAGGTATACTTTAGATCTATGTAGGGAAGTGGGGAGAGAATGGGATGGATATGGAGAGGGGGGATATGGGTTTGAATTCCTTGTGTTTCCCAGGCATACACGCATGTGAGCATACACACAACACACACAGACAAAATTCTCCACCACCTGTTTTCCTAGAAATCATAAAAAACGTCTCTATTTATCCCAAGGGGTTAATTTGGTCAGGTTTTTTTGGTTATATCACTTTGTGATTGGTGTTAATATTTTGCTTCAAATGCCATATCTTTTATCTATTATTTATAGTGATCTTCATATATACATCATTAATATATATAACAAGGTAGTCACTGTGGTGAGAGAAGGCATTGATCTTTAATTTTTCTTTTCTTTTCCCTATACAATGCATACTTTTGGACCTTAAGAAAAAGTACAGATTGCCAAAGAGAGAAAGGAAATGAGGGAAAGAAAAAAACCACCTTCATGTTTGTGAATTCTTTCCAGGAAGTTGAAAAAGAACAACACTTTTCATCTACTAGGAGATGTGGTTTTAAATAAGAAGCAAGTTTTCTAATTTCTTTTTGGGTGGGACATAACTTGTTTTATTTTTGAATTACTTTTGAATTGATCCCTGAATGTGAAAAGGCAGGTGGAGAAGAAACTTGGAAAAGGAAAACACGAGTTCAGAAAAATGAATAGCAAAACGCTTCACATAAACTTCCAATAAATTCATCTGCAGCCCTACCTATCAGATAAATGATTACTATTTAAAGAGTTAGAATTCCTGGGTTGGTTTTTTTTTTTCCCTTGAAGAGTAGCCAGCTGGAGAGATGACACAAGGCCTATGTTCCATTTAGTAATGCTGCCAGTGAATTATCAATTTGCCTTCTGCCAATATATATGAACAACAGATATTGCCTAAACAAAGGATTGAAGGATATTTTTCTTTTCCGTTTTTCCAGGCTGAGACAGAGATTACATAAATTCTGAAAGTCTGAATTCCTAGAAAATATTATTAAGACTCTATTAAAGTGTAATTTTCTTTCAATCTTTCAGTGCTTCAATGCAAACTGCTCTTCTCAACCTTACTTCTATTTAAATTGTGTGTGTGTACATTAGTGTGTGTGCATGTGCATGGGTATATGCTTTTAACAGCATTATGTTCTACCACATGAACAGAACTTGCGTGCCCAATCCTGCTTTGTTGTCTTGGGAAATCCTCAGATTTCAGATTTTATATTTTAGGAAAATTTTCTATTGAAATCATATACATTACAGGAAATACCCTAGTCACCACCAAATGACTAAAATGTCATTACTCAGAAATTCTGGAAAACAATGATAAGTCTGTCTGCTTGGTAAAACCTGTGGAATTCCAGTTTGGATGTCAACACAAACAAAAATTGCAGCAGTAGCTTGAAAGAAGTAAGAGTGGGACAAGTCATGACAAGGAGTCCGTCTTCATATGAATTCATGCTGACAGGCTTCTCTGTGCTTAATTGGCATGATAATTTTTATGCATTATTCAGAATGCAGCATAGAACCACTGGCCTGGGGTGGGGTAGGTGTAATGGCACGTCACATTGGACTTCATGCCAGTTTTAGGGTGGTTGCCTGAATGCACATGATAATAAAGAAGAATTTCAGTACTCCATGATGGGTGCAATTTACTCAGTTATTTCCACATTCAGGTGATGTGAAGAGCAGAGGTCTAGACAATCCCTATTACTTTCCATTCATTCTATATTCACCAGAAGTAATCTGGTTCCAATGAATGATCTATTCTCCTGTACAAGTGCCTTTAAGGAAATCATTTACCTGCTCCAGAAGAAACATATTCAGCTGCTCTTTTTTGTCTTGATGCATGCAGCTATGTCTTAGGTGATGAGCAGCTGTGTACATGTGAAAGTGGGAAAGGCAGACTTGGAGGGAATCAGTCATTCTAGAAAAATATGAATTCTGTTCTGGCTATTGCATGTTATCCAGGGAATCAAGGTATGATAGCACAGTTCACAAAAGTTCATTTTTGCTTCAGAATTCCAATCTACTCATTTCCTTATGTGAACACCATCGTGGACAACACAGCTGAAACTCTGGGTAAAATGAAGTTTAAGTCCCTGAACAACTTCAGGCAATTTTTGCAGAATTTCACTCACCATTTAGTTTAGTGAAGTAAATTTATATTTTTTATTACTCAGGGAATTGACAGACCTAAGTGTTCTGGGAAAATTAAGTATCTCTGGTGGGGAAACTTCAAGAACAACAAAACAAGAATATGACCTGGTTTTGGAGGTGCTTCTTATAGGGCAAGCTTCTGATGGGACACATATGTCTCTCCATCTGACTCTGTGTGGGTGTGATGAGTAGGATTTCCCCATGCATTTTCATTACTGTGGTGACAGCTCCAATGGCAGATTCAAACCACTTAAGATTTGAGTCTCCGTATCCTAACGTCCTAGGCCTCTGAGCAACCCGGTCTGCTGAAAAGTGTCCCTGTCCATGGCAGGAGAGTTGAAACTAGATAATCTTTAAGGTCCCTTACAATCCAGGCTGTCCTTTGATTTTATGATGATTCTGTGATTATTAAATTAATCAGTCTGCTCTCCCAAAATTATGCTACTGAAAACATAATAATGTACAACTTCACGATCTCTTTCTGATAAAGTAAACCATGGCTAAAGATAGTTTCCCACAATGTCTAATGTTGTGGCCAGTTCTGAAGATGTTTGTGCTTTTTCAAAGAATTATTCAAGACATGTTTTCTGCTTTCTGGTCTGCTCTTTTCCATATATCCACAAAGGCAGTGGGTGCTCTTATAGGGTTAATTTTCTTAGCTTTTGGCTTTAAATTCATGGAACACATTGTGTCCAGCCTTAATATTTTACACTGTAAGCCATATCATCTTTTATCTTTTATTTATAGTGAACCTCATATTAATTTCTCAATAGCAGCTGGCACAGCAGGAGGGACAAGGCATTGATCTTCCAATTTATCCACTACTCTTACATATCCTGAGGTCGATGCAGTCTAGGGAGATTGATGGGCTCTGGCATCAGTACAGCAGCTGTGCGTTTCTCATGCATGAAAATCAACAACAGGAAACCAAAATGTGACAATTGACAGTAATATCAGCAACCTCTGTAATAAAAATAACAGGATGGTCTTCAATAATTTAATGGAATATTGGGTATTCCATAATGAAAAATCAGCCACGTAAGAGTTTGTGTATACAGCTTTGTGAGATTCTGTACATGTTTGCAACAGCTAGGTAAGAATGCACACTTTCACATACACAACATGCATATGTGTGTTTTCTCTCACCTTACAATATGTCACAGGGCTTCACTTTAAATTGTGACTTGTATCTTCATTCATACAGCCTGATAAGGACAGACCTCTGACGGATCAGAAAAAGAGAAGTTCTTATCATTACACATTGTTTGCAGTTGCACAACAGTGTTTGAGAGATCCTGCTGTATCATCGCCAATTTTTATCTTTTTAGAAATAAGTCGATCTGCATTGTTATCAGTTATGAACAACAGGTGACTCCTACTGCCCAACACCAGTTCTGTCTCCCATCTCTGGTTACATGCATGTACTAGTTTGAAAGCAAACC
>QWTY01040298.1:0-19457 GCA_008033365.1 Pseudorectes ferrugineus
TCTACTAAACAAGCAATTACAGGGCAAGTAATAAAGTCTATGTAACAGAGTAATTTTGAGAGGTAGGAGGACTAAGAAGAGTCTGGATCCTATTCATATAAGCTAATTCAGAGATTTTCCAGATAAGTTTTTAATTTACTTAGTGTCTCTGGCTTTCATTTAAGATGAAGGACAATCCCTAGAAGAGGGCTGCTCTATGGGAAGCCTTATTATTTATATATCATTTTCCCAACCCTAGATTTAAAAAAAACCAAAACAGCCAAACAAAAAAAACCCAAAAAACCACCAAAACTTAAGCAAATAAAAATTCCAATACACAAAACCACATACAAAAGAAATCCACCCCAAAACCCTAAAACAAAGAAAACCTCACCACATATCTATCTAGAACTGCTAAACTTTCCTTACAGAATTTAAAGCAGTAAGAATAAACTTATTTTTCCCTTTTAGTATTTTTAAGTCAGATTTGTTGGCAACAGTCTCCACTTGCTATAAAATTTTCTATAAATTACATTGAAAGTACTGATTTTCTCTTCCACATGACTTCTATTACCTAGTTCCTTTAAAAATTTGGATCAAGGATCACCCTCCTTAGCTGCAAACAAGTCAAAGGATTGGGGTAGGCATGGCATGTGGACACAGCAGAGTTGGTCTGTGGTTCCCTTCTCAAAAGTTTTATGATTTGCTCAGCATAAAGCCTAGTAACCACTTTCAACAAAATCTCACTCCTCAGTACCTCCTCATCACTGCTGAACAATAAGCTGGAGGCTTTCTTGAGAGGCCCTGACTGTTTTGCTCTCTCTTCTGGGGGCTTTTCCTGGTGCTTCTTGGCAGGTCCCACACCAAAAAGATCCTTAAAACAAAATAAAATATTATATTATAAAAAAAATGAAAAACCAAAGCCACAATGAAAAGCTCACTGAGCATGTAAGATACTGTTGCCATCCACTTCTCATATAAGTAGGATACAGAAATGGTGTTTTTTGAAGACAGTTTCAAGTTTAACACCACATTCTGGTACAAGGAATTCTACACATGTGGCATTTGATAGACCAGAAGCCTGTAAGCACAGAGCCTCGTTCTGGCCCACAGATTCTCCACCACAAGACTTGACCAGCAGCCAAAAACCACCACTCAGCAATTCTGTAGCACAGCAGCCAACACAATGGGGCACTGTTTCTAACCCATATAATGAAATGGAGAATGAGTCCTACTCTGAGGACAGGCATTAAGCAAGCTGAACAACTACCACTGGGTAAAAAGATTAAAAAAGCACACACTAATTCAAATTTTTTAAGGTTCCTTGCACAAACTTGTGCTCTGACCTCAGTTTCCATACTAGCAGTCACAATTCTTACACACTGAAGAGTGAGAAAAAAGGAATTCAACAGCTGTGATACAAGAGAAGCAAGAAGTCATCCATGTGACAGGTACCACAGGTTTAGGATAAAACAGCTTCTTGCAGTTTGTATTTGTTCTACTGCTCAGTGTTCTCTAGTCCTATCAATCAGAAGAATAACATCCTTCATGTTTAGGTCCAGAGGTGAAATGCACTGACTTCAAAGTACTAAAAAGACCCCAAGAACTTGCAAGACTCCCCACTCCCACTCTCCTCCACAGTGCTGTCCACATGCTCAGAACTGCTGCACAATGCAAAATCAATTTAGTGCACCATTTGCAGGCCCAGTGTTGTAAACTTCGGAATATTTCCTGCTGCATTTGCAACAGCCTGTGCAGGTGGGTTCCCACACAGGCAGTATGAGGAAGTGGTACTTACCTCTTCATCATCATCAAACAAGGAAAGTGGAGCTTTTGTCATGGACTTGCTGGTGGGGAGAGATGTAGTTTTGGACTTCACAGGTTTACTTGACGAAAACAAATCCTGTGCGAACCAAAGAAATGTCACTTTGCAAAGCAAGGCTATACATTTAAGAATTCTAAAGGGGACATTCATGTTTTTCCTTATGAAAAAAGACGTTTAGAATGCCTATGAAGTAGTGAATGCCTTTATCTGATGTACCAATCACTCGCGATGCACAGGGATTTTCCTCATTTTTGCAGGTTAATTGCTAGCTGAAAGCCAAAACCACAAAATGAAACATATGCAGTCTTTATTGATTCTTACTCTTCATTTGCTGCTCCTTCCTGTATTCAGGCTTTAATTTATGCCTGTGTGTACCACAAATGTTTAATTCTCTGAAGAGAGGGAAAACAATCGCAGAGCTTTCACTCTTGGAGCAAGAAGGAACTTTCAGAATGACTGGGAATAGCTGCATGGATGTCAGATTTCCCAATCCTACAAAATGCATAAAGAGTCCCCAGATATAAGTGGATTGAAGTCAGGATGACTCAGATTGCAAGGATTTCTGTAGGGATTTTCTGTAGGGATTTCTTAAATACTCACTTCAGAATCCTCCTCATCAGAGAAAAGGCCCCTCTGTTTTCTTGGAGGTGTTTCAGATAAAGGCTTGAAGTCCTCACCTGAAGATGGCTGACTCTTTAGGACAAACAAAGACACTGCATCAGCATCCATTTAGATTCAGTAAGGGCTGGCACATCATATGACACATTTTTTGCAGTAGCCAGGAGGGGGCATAGCCAGGACCCAGAAGTTATTCTATACCACCTCATGTCATTGCTGGGGACAGGGGGAAGGGACTCTCTTCCAAGGAGAAGTCATCTCAGTGTGGCAGAGGCAGCGGAATCATTTGCCTCTTTCTTTTACCTTCTGTCATTAGTATTGCTGCTGTTACTGTTTGCTTTCTTATCTCATTGCTCTTTCAAGGAAATTGGTTTTATCTCGACTCCTGATCTTTACCGTTTGTGCCTCCAACTCCCCTCCCCAGCCCTCTACAGGGAGAGAGGGGTGGCGGGAGTGAGCAGCAGTGTGGTTTCAGTGGGGGCACTAAACTGGAAAGTACCTTTCCTAAACCACGACAGACCCCTGCTAAGAGGCATGCTGATGGCAAAATCCCAGCAGCTGAAGGGACAGAACTCAAGCTTGTCACCCATGGGCTGAAGTCCAAAACTCAAGTGCTGAGCAAGTTCTTCACATGCAGCCAGAACTATGCACAAGTGACTTGCAGGTTTTACCATAGGCCTCCTCTGCCATACCATCCTTCTCAGCAGAAGAATGTATGCAGTAACTCATGCCAGGCCTCGTGAGCTAAAGGAAAATTTCTTTTAACAAGCCGTGTTTCATAAAGGAAGAGGGCAGTTTGTGCCAGCCATCATTTCCTGCATTATCTCAGCACAGCCCCAGCCTGCCACCAGCTATATTGCCATTAAACTTAGAATGATCCCAGACCCAAGCACTACTGTCATAAAGCTTGGAGTATAAAACAGCCCTCTCTTCCTGACTAAGAGGGGTGCTGCTGAATCAGTTCTCATCCTCTTCTCCAGGAAAGCCAAGTGCTATGAGACTGCTCCCACCACTGCTCCCGCTTCATTGACCATGGATACTCTTGCACTGCAGCAGAAATGAAAGCTGGCTTTGTGCCAGGTGGGACCTGTGCTCAGGTGCTTCTCATAGGACAATATGGAGAAAGTGCTACAGCAATTTGCATTAGACATCCCCAGCACTGTACATTTCTCAGTCCAGAGGGGAGAAGAGTCACTGCAGCTAATTATGTTCAAATACTCATTGGACAGAAAGTAAGTATAAAATAAGTATATACAATATCTACCATATATACAACGGTAGAAACAAAGAGCATTACTACTTTCCTTAAGGCACTGTTCTGAAAGTGGAGTGGGTATTAGGAGGTTCTCGTAACTCTCTACATATGTGCTCAGGACCACATTTAGAACTTTCTACAACTTAGGAGTTTTCAGTTGAAAAACAGTTTTCTAAACACTGCAAGTTTTGTATATGCTTAGGTAGAACTGTGACATGCACCCTCCTCTCCCGTAATACGCACAAAGAATGGGTTCCAAAGGTTCATAGGCTGGTTTCATTTCAGCCATGAACTTCATAAACATTTTTTATTATCAGAGGCTTCTCATTTTGCTCTCATTTCAGTCCTGCCTTAATAAGATTCTTTCAATCACTGCCCACACAAATAAAAACCTCAAATAAACCCCAAGTTTGAAAGGCAAAAGGCATTTAAGGACCACTGAAGCATTAAATTATGGAAGACCTATAAACCTAGTCCTGTCCTAGTGACACTATGTCACTTCCATAGTGTTGTACATGGAAAGACTACTTCAACTGCACTAGTAGCTTTTTCCTAAAGCCTTAGCTATACAATCCATTTATATACCATTACCATTTTTTTCATGATTGCCTCCCTGTGGCTTTCTGTTTCTTTAGTTGAGCCAGCAACCACAGAAGGAATGGCAGGTTTCTCCTTGAATAAGTCACCTTCTTCATCATCATCAAATAGGTCAGCTGTGGACTTAACTACATAAAGAGACAAAACAAACAGGGAATGAGGAATACAGAACAGGAGAAGATACCAGAGTCTCAAAAGATACCATACTGTTTAACGATGACCAACATCAGGGGTCTTTGAGAGAAAAAACAGACAAGCTTTCAAAGTGAAACACCACTAACCTGAAAGCACTGGTGACAGAATATGCAGTCAAGCAGTTGAGTCAGCTGGCACTTCTAAAGGCAGTGTTTTGTATTGGCCTAGCACAGGCCTAGAGCCTGCTAATAGGGAATGTTGGGCACAAAGGTTCAAGGCTGTGTGAAAAAAGCCTGTACTAATTCCCTGATTCAAGTCTAGACACTGCCCTAGTGGTAGAAAGAGCATCCTCAGAGAGAAAAGTCAGAGAGCATGTACAAAGAAACCAGCCCCACACCACTCCGATGAAAAGAAATACTGATGACTAAAAAACCCCTCCACAACAAAACACCAAAAACCAACCAAAACCACAACCCCTCAAAACCCAAGCGGAAGTAGCAGTGATGAAGGTTTGAATTTTATAACTCATTGGTTCCTACCAGTTTGAATTTTGATGACCTTCAGTGTTTAATCTTTCACCACAAATGTTTAGAGGTACCTGGATCTGGAGGCTTTTTAGTTGCTTCCACAAAGAAGTCATCATCATCATCATCATCAAATAGAACAACTTTCCCAGGCTGTTTAGGAGTTTTTTCTGTGCTCTGTGCTGCAGATTTCTTGTCTTTTTCCCCAATTACAGTGGAACTAAACACATCACTTCCTCCTGCAGGTCAGATGGGGACAGAAAAAAAAATCACAATAGCATTGTCAGAGCTACCAAAAAGCTGAACTTGTGCCATAGTAAATGGCATCAGGCATAGTTTCCATCTCAGCAACTTTTAAGGCGCTCCTGCAACAATGCCACATCAAAAGCATTAGCTAGACACATTCTGATAAAGCCAAGTCACAGACAGACAGCCCCTCACTCTCACTGCAGCCACTTCTTCCTCTAACCTGCTCATCTTCCCTAGGAACAGCAGCCAGGTTCTGTGTTGAAGCTAGAAGACCCAGTAGTCCCACATTGCTGCCCCTATGGACTTCCCAAACCAGAATCCTACTCTACTAACTAGTACACCACCCCACTGTGGCCCAATAAAAGTGGTAAGGTGCTTGGGGAGAGGAAAGGACAGGTGACTGAGTTCTTCCCAGGAGCTGCACGTGCCCTGCGAGCCCACCAGCAGTGCTGCGGTACGAGGCTGGGTTTGGCCGCGAGATCCCTGAGCACGCCAGATCTGGCAGCAATTAATTAGAGTCAGCCAGAGCAACTGTTCCTTCTACATCTGCTGTGGAAATGTCCAGCCTCAGTCATAAGTGCATGATCATCTGCAAACACTTCTAATGGTCTAAGCCTGTCCTTTTGCTTCTCATGCGTAGATTCTTAAAAATGAGACGGAGGTGGGGAGATACTTAAATGAAAGTTTGGCAGAAAGTAGAACAACTGCTGTTTGGTTAAGTCAGCAGACTGCATAAATTTTGACCAGCAGCAGGTTATTATTAAAGAAAAAGTGTATTATGCAATTACAAAGTGCCTCAGGATTGACAGGAATACAGCCACAACATTTGGTTAATTACTAAAGATTCTTGAGTTCCTAAACAAACTGTTCACTGGAATAGCAAAGGAGCCTCAATCTTGGCTTTTCTCTGGTGACTTAAGCCTGTCTAAAAGTTATTGAAAAGAAGCAACTAAAGACTAAACTCACTGCTTATGCAACAGTACCTCCAAGAAAGAACAAAGGATAAAGAAATTCCACACATCAATCTGCTGTTTTAAACTCTGCTACTAAGCTTTACAATTATGTAGAAGTCCCATTGTTGACATATATCTTTGGCCCTGGAGTAAAAAATTTGTGTACTTTCTACTCTAAAAGTCATGCTGACTGAGGGCTCAGTTAACTGAAACCTGTTTTAAAATTGGCCTTTCTTAATAAAGGCCAAAACTTAAAATTCAGGTACCTCCATCAAGTGAAGAGCCTGCACACTGACAGAAATCTTTGTCAGTAAATTCAAAAAGACAGGTGAAATGTTTCTTTTCATTGATCATCTTGGATTCTGATATGAAACAGAGATCTTAGTATAATTCTTTTTTATTTTTAGCTCCAAGTTATAGATTTGGTCCTTCCCCATGTATGCAGATCCTCCTAATCAAAACCAGAAAAACAAGATTGGTCTAAACATAGGAACTTGATGTTTAAACTGTTCTTCTGCTAACCCAAAGGAATACAATCAAATGTGAAAGATCAAAATGCACTTCCTTCTCAGAGTACAGATGGAAGCTGTGACTGCATGCACAGCAGAATTAAGCTGTATAATATCAGCTGAAGTGACACACATTCTTAAAAGTTCAGAGCACAACACTTGAAGCTGACAGTTGCTAATATCTGCCATCTGTGACACCTACCTTCAGAGCTCCTCCAGAATCTTTGATTATCCATAAAGCATGCTGCAGTTTACACTTAGCATGGTAGAAGCATCTGTATTTGTCATTAAGCATATGATCAAGCAATGCAGTGCTGCTGTATTTGGATAGTTTTTTCTTTAAAACCTCTGCAGTAGGTTTTAAAGAAAAGAGCATTTTGTGCACGAAGCAATTGGCTATTGAATAAATCATACCTGGAAACAGAAATACTGCACCTGCAGGAACTTTCTTTAAGGACTTTGTAGAGGATGCTGAAATCATAGGAAGTACAATACAAATAGATGCACTTGTTTTATGCTGTCAAAGCCTTCAGAACTCTACCACAGAAACAGGAATCCAAGAAGTTGTCTGAGCTGCTTTTTCTTTCTTAACAGCCCGGAACTCCTTACACATTCTTCTTGAACTTCTGGGCTTTTGCAAATATATGTAACAGTCTATTTTTCTTCCATTTCAACTCCACAGAACAGCTCTACTGCACTGAAGCTTACAAGCACATTACATGTTTACATACAGCATTATTTACAACAGTTCACATTCACACACTCAAAACCACTTCAATAAAATACATTCAAAACAAAATGACAAAATGGCTTAGTCTCCCAACACATATCTGAAAATTCATCAAATACAGTGCTTCAGTAAAAGCTCTGCAATACAGAATATGTGCTCAGAGTCCTTAAGGGTCTAGATATGCACCTAGTGAGAAACTCATGTGAATTAATCTGCAAGAAGAAATCTTTGCTCCCCTCAAACCCACAACTGGATCCTGCAAAGTACACTTGAGAAGCAGGAACCCAGCACATGCAGAGAGCTCTGCCAACAGCAGTAAGGACATCCTTTCAGCTCTAGGAGAGTAGGTGTGTGTAACAGATCATAGCAAACAAACACATGTAAAATTCAACACAGCTGTTCTCTATTAAGACTGGTGAGGAGAAGAGACTTGGTCTACAATTGCTACACCAAGCTTTCTAGTTTGGGAACGAAACAGTCTAGTTGCTAGCAGCAATAAATCACAGTATAGACAAGACTACAGGAGGCAACTGTTGGTTCTTACCTTCACTTACTGAGACTCGCTCCTCTCTCTCTTTTGATTCTTCTCCTTTTGGTGCTTCAGCAAAAAGATCACTCTAATCATAGATGAAAAAGCAAAGGGGGGGAAGTGGTGAATTTGTTTTTGTAGGAAGTTACAGGTACTGATTTTCCCATATTGAATGTCCACTTCTAAGCCAAGACAGAGGAGGTAATGACCACTCTCTTCTCAAAAGGGTGTCTGCAAATACAGACTTAAACCTAGGTACTCAAGTGTTAACTTGAGTGTATGCATTCAGAAAAGCAGCTCTCTTCTAAAATTTAATTTACTGATCACTAGTCTGTTTGCTGAAGAGAAGAAATGACCTTTTATTTGCACATCTTCAAGGACTTACACTAATTAATCTACAGCTGGTTAGGTCCTGATTATACCCTTCTAAGCTTTCCTACTGAAGTTTATACAGTAAGGTTTGAGGGAAAAATTCAGGTCAGGACAAGCATAAAAATACTCCTGAACTTCATGTGGATAAAAGGAACGATTTACACTGCTACTAAGGAGATGTTAAGATACCATAATGGTGCAGAGAAATACATTACAGCTCAAAAGCATTGCAGGACACTCACACAGAAGTTCTTGTGTTCAGGTTGCAGCACCCTGTACCGATCTCCAACAAGCACAGCCTGGATTTCCAGGAAACCTCCAGATCTTTTGAGTACTGACCACTTAATTTCTTGAAAGCCTCCCTCTTATGGGAATTGGGTATTAGAGGTTGCCTACCTGGAGACTCAAAATGCGTGGTCTTTGTATAAAGCTTCGTAGAAGGAAGGCAAAACACTTCAGAAAGAGTAGGGGAGCACAGAGGTGTGGCAGAGGTGTCAGTGATCAATTGCACGTTTGTCAGTTATTATTTGCCTGTTGCCCTGCTGTGCCTGCCTGCTGGTACAGTGTGGCCTCCTCCAATGCACAAGGTAAGTGAAGCTAAGTCACCCTTCTGAGATGTCTAACTTTAGATAACAGAAAATCAAGAACAGGTGTATGCAAGCAGGCCACAAGCACAGACAGATCTGCTTGGCTGTCCTGTGTCTACACAGATGAGGAAAGTAGTCTTAGTAATAAGTCACCAAGAGGTAACCAGTGATGGCTTCATCCAAATTTGCACTGACACAAAGCTGGCTTGCACTGTTAGATTATTTTTCTTAATATTCTTTTTAAGCTATTGTCTGCCACTTAAAGAAAGAACATTTTTTCAATAAAGACTGTGTTTGAATGGAAAGCATTGCACAGAACTATCCCCTTCCCTACACACAATGCCCCTGTTTGGTGCTTGTTGGCTATATTCTATTAGATTGCGCATGGTAAGCTTGAGAAACATGAGGCCTCCTTCCAAATTTCAGTCTAACACCTCCTCGGCTCCAAGAACACCTGACTTTTGTTCTAGCTGCAACAATGAACACAACATCCCACAAGGGCAACAATTTGACTACTATTCTGGACTAACCTTGACTGTCACCAGTACCAGCTGCATCAGAGACAATCATTTGCTTTACGCAGCTGTACCATTGTATTCTTAAATCTTAAGCAGCCCTGACATCAGGTTTCTACACCCTTTCACATGCATCAGGTTTCTTCACCCTTTCACGTAGTAAAATAAGGTCAGAAATGCACTTCATGCCATTTCTTCCTCAAGTCAGCTCTAAGTAGCACAAGAGTAAACTTAGGGTGAACTTTTCTTGCCAACATAGGCATACCAGGAACTGTACAATAACTAGATTAAACAACACAGCATAATTGCAATAGGAAACTTTTAACAGCAGAGAAAGAGAGAAACTCAGCAGCAGCACTGTCCACACATGGTATGTGAAAGATAAAGTGTGAATGGCATCATTCAGGGTTCTCCTTCCTTTACATTTCTCCAACAGTCAGAGAGAGAATGACAAAAACCAGTATTCTCACAGGAATTTGAATAGAAATCTGCTTTTTTAAGATAAACAAACTGGATGGCATTTGGTTTACCACCACAGCTAAAAGTAAGGGGCTGATTAAGCTCTCCTGGAATTAGAACCTGTTTAATATGTCTTGAACCACATCTGCATCTCTTATCAGCACCACTGCAGAAGAGAGGACATTGTGCCAAGGGGAATGTAAGTATGTCACTTATGTAGTTCTGTTTCCCCACTGGAAAGCTATACTATTCCACAACATTTGAATATTACCAAGCCACAAAATGCTGTTTGCCCTCTTTGTCTTCCAGAGGTGGGAATTTTCAGGGATCTTTTGTTTTGTTTTTAAAAGGGGGAAACACTCAATTTCTATAATCTCCAGCATTCTCACCTCTTCATCATCAAAGAGGCCTGTTCCACCACTGAAGAGGCCACCCCTTGAACCAAATGGTGTGAAGTCCTCATCAGTCAGCTTAGGAGGCTTGAAGATGTCATCATCTTCATCTAGAAAGTACAAGACCCATGAGCTTTGGTAAGACTGATCAAGTTTCAGGAAAGGGAATTAGAGACAACCTAAACAAAAATTGCTTTGGTTCCATCTACTCTCTCTTGTAAATACGACGCATACAGAGAAGCTGCTGAAGACAGATTGGGTTGTACAGTTGCTCCAGAAGGCCACGTTAAAGGAAGAACTCTCACTAAGCCTGTTTCCAGCCTTACTTACATGCACATCACAACCTAAACCAATTTGTTTACACACTCGCCTTGAAGGATGGTCACTGATATCCCACCCAGCTTCTACAGCAGAGGCCACAATTTTTTAAGTGGTGTCTTACAATCCAGCCCACAATTCAGAAACAAGAGAGGAGGATATCCTACCATCCGATGGAACTCTGACTTCCTTCTTCTCTTTTTGGATTTTCCTTGTATTGGTCTCTGATGACAGGGCTTTAAGAAGAAAGTTTCAGTGAAAAACTAGTCCACCCTTACTTACAGTCTGAGATCAATCTATGGCAAAAAGAACCTAAAAAATAGCAAACCAAGCTGACCTCTGTGTTTTCATATGAATCAGCCTGATGAAGCAATTCTATGAAATACAATAGTTTCTAAAACGAGTACCTAAAATTGTAATAGAATCATTCTGTCAGGCACTAGGGGTTCAACACAGTTGTCCACACGCAGACTAGTGTCACCTGAGATGTCAGAAAGCAACACAGCATTCCAGACAGTACAGGTTCCACACCTTTGCAGAACCTCTGAGCATCTCAAATGGCTCCAGATTTATTATTGTTTTCATTCAGCTACCAAAAGCAAAGCCAGAGTTTTATCTCCTCTGGCCTTACCATCACACAGTTATTTCAGTGACTGGAAGACTTCCCTGTTACTGTACAGGGTAAGTTGGTAGGTTTTATACTCTTGATATCCACAGACCTAGTTTGATTGTTTGAACTGTGCAAGAACACACACACACAGTTCTTGTCTGTTCATCTTCTCAATATTACAGGTCAACAGCAGGCTCATAAGCACTTGCCAACTCAACTTCAGCCAGCTATTTTCAACTGCTGCTTTGCTGCAAGACTAAATACTTGAGAGATCTCTCCCTTTGAAAGCAACACAAAAGTAAATGCATTATTTAGTCTAAAATATCACGAGTAACCGTAGCAAGGAAAAGTTCCTCAAAACAGTATATTTAAGCCACAAAGAAAACAAACAACCCACACCACAGGAAAACACCAACCCACTGCTTGAGGTGTTTCCACTGCAGAGCTCACAGAAAGACCACAGTGAACAGTGGCTTCCACATACTTACTTGAAACAGGGTAAAGTACATGTGGTCAAACATGCAGAGCGAGAATCAGACTGGAGAGAAAACCTTTCCAGTAAAGTGTGTTTTGAGAGTGACCTGTCTCACCTGAAAGCAATGTGTTTCCCACTATAACTCTCAGTGAATTCCAATTCAGTCCTCTGAGTTATGGCCAAAGAGTTTCTCAGAACACAAAATAGTGTCTGCAGTTCCTCTTGTGAGGCTTTTACCTAACACATGTTCAAATAGCAGATCTGTGTAACTTCATGTATTGTTACCCACAGTCTCCTGTCCCACACTTTCTGAGTCCCCCATTACTGCACAAGCTCTTTTCAAAACAGGAGGTAACTTACACGAACACTCTTCGTCCTGTCTGACTGGCACTTCTCCTTTGATTCGGGCTGCCAGCTCATCTGCAAATGATGTTGGCCTCTTCTTTTTCTGAGCAGCAGGGACAAATAACAGCATATTTCTTATATAAGATCCAGTTAGCAACTTGATGCAATTGCAATTATAAAAACTGTATTCTGTAGCCTCACTTGTCTAGACTTTGCCTGAAGCCCTCACAAGAAGCAATACAGCTTTCTGTTAAGAAAGCAGAGATTAGGTGTGCATCAAGAATAAAAAAACCCTCACCATTTCTTGTTCCTGATAAACACATAATTTTTAATGTCACCTTGCTTTACAAGCAGGAGAAACAAAAGGCCTTTACCTCACAAAAATGCAACAATCCGTTTCTTAATGTGAGCTTCTTGAAAGACAGCTTTGATACTTGCTTAAGGTGCAAGAATCCCCGAGTTGAAAGGGATAAAGCCTGAACAATCATGTTAAAAGACCGTTCGGGAGTTTTAGAGGCACTTTCTACAGGATTCCATTCCAGGTACTTGAGAGCTACCATTATAATCCCTCTAAGGACAGATTTTTCATACAGGAAGTCAAATCTCCCACTCCAGGAAGGCAGCAATTACTCACAGGCTTTGTGCTTTCATCTAAGTCTCCCTCCTCTTCATCCTCTTTTTCAGAGTCAAAGAGATCACAGCCATCATCATCATCTTCATCACTCATCTGGGCTATCCTCTAAAAAACAATTAATATCCTGTTAGCTTACAAAACCACATCTGCTTAGATAAAGAATTCAAATCAAACTTACTGAAAGGATGGGAACTTACAGCCGATTTGGAGTACTTCACAGCTTTTGAAAGGTAAGGAAGGAGTACCTCTAGCTCCAAGCAAGTTGCTGCATTCTCTAGCACACCCCACCCCTGTGCTGTGTTACTGAATGCTGCAACTGAGGACACAAAGGCTCCCCTCACAAGGAGTGTACCACTACCATACACAAACTAAAGACCTGGTATTTAGTCTTAACACAGGAACACTGTGATCAACCAGTAAAAAATGTTATCATCTTGCACTCTCCTTAGAGTGGACAGCAGAATGACAGACAGTACGTGCTCACATCTTGGTTTCAGTCATATCAATAAGAGGGTGAAAAAGATGAAGTTAACTGGATGAAAGTTGGGGGCTGGCACAGGCAAGGGCCCAGAAGTGAACTAAATCACCAACAACACAAAGATACTTGCTCATCTTAAAATACATCAGGCATACAAAGTTACCCTATGAACGTCAGCTTAAAGCAACATCTGAGTGCTTTAGCAACACTGTTTTATTAATACATAGATTAAATAATGGTTGCTTTTTGCAACATTGCTCTTTTGACATTAAATCATGTGAGATTGAGGATCCCCACATAAAAGTCTTTTGCAGTGGCACATCTAAACATGGATAAGATTCCTTTTTCTAAAACCAGTTACTAAAGTCAGGCTTTAATTTTTCCATCTCAACATTTCTTTTCCCTTCTCATTCATTATCCAAATGGATATACTGTTCAAATATTTAATACTGTTCACATCTTTGATTTCATGTCATACCCAAACTGCACTGTTCCTTGCCTCCTGCACAGCAAGTTTAGAATTTTAATTATAGATGAAATAAACCCACAGAAGCCTAGTTTTCCTGGGGTAGCTTCTTTGAACTCTCATATCTCCCAACTAATTCCTGAGGAAAACACATATCAGGCAATGCCATCCCACATAGGCTCTGCATCTAATGACAACTTGCAAGCATGTCTTTAAGCCTAACCCAGGTTCATTTTCAGAACATGGTGCTATCTGGCCAGGACCTTCCCATAAAGAGTTATAAAAATCAGGCTTAACAAAGTTGCTAACAGTTAATTGTCTGGAGCTCTCATCTCCTTTTTCCTGCATCCTCACTGTGTCACAAGTGTAAAGTCTTTCAGGTATGTACCAGAGTGTTTAACCGTACCGTCTTTTGGTCATCCTCACTAGGGTTTCCGAATTCATCATCCGATTCCTGTAACACAAGAGACCCAGAGGCAAGTATCACACATCACTTTGTCCAGTGGTTAAGGGAGAGGGCTCAGAAACTCTGAACTTGCGGAAGTTTGGACATTCAGATCTCCATACCATGATCTGACCAAGAAATTGTTCCCCCACTGCTGACCAATTTTACAAATGGAGCTCACTAGAAAGTCATTACTTTGGCAAAGACAGCAGGCTCCATGTGACTGCATCTGAGTAACTCAAAAGGGATTTCACTTTAAGTGAGCAAAGACACCAAAAGCAAACATCTCAGGAGAAAGGGATTGCTTCCATAGCACAGTTACAAAGCAGGGACACCCCAGCCAAAGCAGGCAAAACATATCAGAAACTGATATTCCAATGCAGCAGTTTTATGAGGGAAAGCCTGGAGAGCATTAAAGCTTTAAACTTGTTCCTGTCAGTCTCTATCCCATTCTTTGTAACTGTAATTTACAACAGATTTGTTCTCCATAAATGCAACTCTTGATTAAGAATCTGATTTGCTTCACAAAATTAAATCAGAGTGGAATAAAATACTTCAGTTTGAAGTATTCTACTTTAATAACAGCTAGAGGCAATACCACATAAATGTTCCTCTGGAAAGCTGCAGAGGAAACCACTGCATAAGAACAACAACAGAAAGTATATTTATTACAACCAACCCAAGGAACAAACATTGTGCAGTAGTGTCTTAAGAGCCAATATCAAAAAGCAAGGTGGTTAATGGCCTCACAGGCAAGGAATGCTTGTGCAAAGCAGCTGGTACTTGCCACTTACCTCCTCATCCTTCTCTTCACTGTCAATTACACTTCCACGATCACTATCTACTGATCCTTCTAATTTAAATGGAAACAAAAAAGTTAAGATCAGACAGACATAGAACAATGTGGTCACCATTTAAGCAACTTTAAAGACTCTGTGAAGAAAACTAAAATTCAGGTGGGTAGGGAGTGGTTTGAAAGAGCTTTGAAAGCTGATGAAATTTTAACACTTTGCATTTCTAATACACAAAGCACAAGTAACTGAGAAGTTACTGCTTTTTGTACACTGGAAAAGTGGTTGTTACAGCATGATGAACATTTTTTTCCCCCAGCTAATTACAACTTGCATCTAAACGTGCAAGAACACTACACAGGATAACAAAAGTTGTGAGTTAAAACAGACAAAAATCTTGGATTAAACTAATTACTTGCATAGAAATAAAAGGTCATGCCAGCACATACCTTCACTAGAGAGATCTCCAAGGCCAACATCATCCTGTTCCATAAACTGCTGGGAGCCAATCAAGTAAGGTAAAGGTCTGTCAATATAGAGGTCCTGGAAAGAGACAAAATCAGGTCTTTCTGACATCTCTAAACAGCTCTACATGGCTGACAAAGACAGAAGTCTTACACCCCTTGTTTTAACTCAAGGAAGATACTTAAGAGTCCCACCAAACATATGCTTCAAGTCAACATACAACTGGGTGGGCCAGCTGAGGTTTATTCCTCTCAACACTGTCAAAGAAAGTGGCTACTTCTATTTGTGTAGTCCCAACTTGTTTTCTACATGCCATCTAACAGAAGAATATCCTCGCAAAGACTTAAAGGTATGACTCTTATCCCAAAACCTGAACCTTGGATTTTTAATTACTGGGACAGTAAAAACCACCCATAAAGATATGGTTTGTACCTAAAAAGCATGAAATTTATATGTACCACTCCCACACAGAATTGAGGCTTCCCCTTCCAAGTTCACTCCATTAAACTAACTTCCTTTAGGGTGCCATACCTTAATGCTAACCTAACTGCAAGACAAGCAGTCTACACATGGAATTGCTCAGCAAAGAGCACTTCTTCAGAGGCAGGCATCAAACTCTCTTCTTAAGTAACAGGTTTAGGTAACATCAATTTTACACTAATACAGTGATACCGCTGACAGAAGCAAAGAGCAAGTCCAAGAAAGTAAAACAAACCCAGCAAAACCAGGTCTCTGTACCTTTGGCTCAAGTATCAGTTCCACTTTTTCATTACTTTCTTCCTCGTCTGAGTCAGAGTTGCCTGCTTTGATGTCTAGCTGTTCAAATGCACTGTCCAGAACCTGCAACCCATAATTCACTGCTTCTTGAATTTTAGGGATTAGATCAGCTTCTTTCTGTTCCCGCGTCTTTTCCTTTAGTAACAGAAAAAACACATGTTCGTTGCATTTTACTCAAGACTCAATCTAACTGCAACACACATACAAAATGTTAATCTGAAATTAGGACAATGGAAGCTTTTTCACTATATGCATTAGAAGGACAATCAGAATTTTTTTTTTGCTTGACTTAATTCATTTTCATCACTCCAGAAACAGAGATGTTCTAAACATCCACACCAGCACAGTATTGTTTTATTTGTGCTCCCAAACTATTAGAGGGACATTTAGGGTATAACACACCTAGATTGTAATATATATATATATATATATATATATATACACACACGCACTATATATATATATATACGCACAATATATATATACACATATATAAAGCTCTCTGAGTATTTATTCCTAGAATTATTCCACTCAGATTCTCCTTCCTCAATTCACTACCTGTGAATCCACTAAGGTGGCCCCAAGGCCTTAATCCTCTTGCTGAAAAAACATGCATAACCACTTGAAAAATCAATGTGTAAGTCTTGTCTGCTGGATACAGTACTGAGCTTGGGGAGGCCCTAACAGATGATCACACACTGTAGTAGCCTCCAATGCTACTGTCAACTTTATGTCTGAATGACATACACTATCCAACAGAGAGACTTCAAGGAGAAAGGAAGGAGTTTGGTTTGTAAGCTGTAAATGTATGCAAAGCAAGTTTGAAAATAAGAAAGTAGACAATGCCTGGAAACATACTGACAGCACTCAAGGCAGCTGAAGTTAACTACCTGCTCTGTTTTGTCTCCAACATCAGCTTTGGGAATAGGCTCTTCCACTTCTTCATCATATACTCTCTAAAAAGTCAAGGAAAATTAATTCATGTAAGAACAATGTACTACTACAGGGGCTAAACCACAGGTACCACCACAAAACACACTGTTAATATATAATTAATTACACATTAAAAAAAATACATTACACATTTAAAAAAATAAGCCACGGATGATGTTAAGCACCTTCATGCATTGAAGTCATCACACCACAGGTACCATAGGCAGCCTCTCAATGCAACTGACGTAATTCAAGTCTGCTAACAGTCTAAGCTGAACACGTTAAAAAATGCACTGTTTTAACCCTCCCAACATAAAGCTATTCTAGACACCTTTGGAGTGGAACCTATAGTTTACTTAGAGGATGTCTACTTTCCTTTAGTTTTCTGTCATTTAGTAGCTTTCCTTCCATACTCACAGAGAGGGTTCACACCATCCCTCACATCCAGATCTTTTAGCACTCTTTTGTAAAGTACTGAAGAGACAAAGGGGAATAAAATATCTCCCGAGAACCTGCAAACCTAAATCCAAACCTCAAACACAGGTGCAGTTATCCCCTGGGAAGAGACAGATCTCTCACTAACTAAAGTGAGAATCAGAAATGAAGACCTATTTCTGTGCACTTAAATTTGGGAACAAACAGCTGTAAGCACATGAGATTTAAAACATTTGGTACAAACTGTTCTCAGCAGAATCATTATGCTGAACAGCCAAGCTAGGTCAGAAAAGACACTGCAGCTCTGAAAAAACCCACTACCACCAAAAAAACCCCACAATATAAATCCAGTTTTCCATCTTTTCCTCTGCCATCATCTTGCCAATAATAATGCCATGATGAGACACGTATGGCCTGAAATAATGCTGATCAAAACAAAACACTTGATAAAACTCATGGTGCTTAAAGACCCTCCAAAAATCTGAAATACTGTTACGCTCTACATCTAAATTCGACACATGCTTCTAGTGATACAATGCTGCAACAGGCTTTCAAGCCTAGCTTTATCTTTCAGAACAGAGATATCTATAAAATGGCAACATTAACCAGAAAACATGCTCATCATGACCACACGTAGGGGACAACTGCCTCCAGGCCAACACCTTTAATACCAAATGCTTTTAGAGTAAAATAACACCATTAGGCAAATTTACAGCATTGTATAACGTTCCTCATATTTAGACAAGGAAGTGCAGATAAATGCTACATCATGCAACTTGTGAAGATAAACCAAGACATCTCAGAATTCCCAACTCATTCATAGTACTAAAGCCAAAACTCTGATCCCCAGCTCATGTATTAGCAACGAAGGAAAGTATCACTGAAAAGGCAAAGGGAACCTGCCAATACTGGATAGTGCATCACTCACAAGGGATTTAGGGTATCCTTTAATAGAACACAATTAAAAGTCACTTCATCCCTAAATCAGCATCAGACTTCCCAAAAAGCTAAATCACTTCTCCACACTACATTAAGAGACAATGACAATGTTTGAAGCACAAGTTTGATGTTGTACTAGAACACACTCACGTTCTCTATGAACTGCGTGTTGGACAACATAAGAAAGTCATTGAAGACATTGTGAAGGCGACAGTCTGTAGCTTTTGTTTCACTAATCAATCCATCCACTTGTTTTTTGATTTCGTGTGTCCTGGAAATGGTTTGCTGAGAGAACTCTTGTAGAAAATGCAGAAGCTATTGACAACAACAAAGGAAAGCAATAGTCAGCATTCAACCCTCCTTTTGGCACGGTTTGTAAGACAGGCAGAACTGATCACACACTTCAACTGAGAACCAAAATACACACACTTTAGAGTGAAACACTCCCACGCACACATACAGGACCAAGTCTCAGCCAATTCATTCTGCATCTCCTTCGGGCCAACTCTTCATTTTAGTTTTCCTGCCCGGACCAACTCCTCATTTTAGTTTTCCTGCCCCGACCGGAGGGTTAAAGCAACGAGAGAGCCACGGGGCCCCGGCGGGCTACGTTCTTCCCGCGGCAGGCCCTTCCCGAGAACTCCGGCCGCTCCCCGGCCAGCGGGCGGCAGCAGCGCCCCGCACACGGCCCCAACCCCCGGGGAGGCCGCGGCCCGCGCACCCCTCCGGTGCCGGGCTCAGGCCCGGTCCCGCCCGCACCGCTCACCCCGGCGTCCGAGGCCAAGGACCAGCTCTGGCTGCCCTTACGGATCTCGTCCAGCGACCAGGGCCGTTCCCACACCGGCGCCGGCTCCGCCGCGTCCCCGTTCATCTGCGGGAGAAGGACAGTGAGCCGCGGGGCCGCCGCCGGTGCCGCGCCCGGCCCGGCCCGGTCCCACCGCTCACCCTGGGCTGGCGCCGCCGCTCCCCCGCGGTCAGCTGAGCGCGGTCACGTGACCCCGCCCCGCCCCGCGCGCACCGCAGGGCCGGCAGGGGGCGCGAGGCGGCGCGCGCGGGCGGGTGGGCGGAGCCAACGCATCCCCTCCCCTCCCATGCAATCCCCTCCCATCCCATCCCCT